>JAQFZP010000260.1:0-44086 GCA_034695745.1 Geophilus truncorum | reverse complement strand
TATTCAAACCTTACATCTAACAACAATATAACTCTTAATGCTAACAACCATAATTAACACTAGACGGCGCCACAACAGGTACTGTTAAAGTGCCCAACTCAAGGCGCCGTCCTCCATTATTCATAAGCAGAAAAAGCTTTTTAATTCCCAAACTCGAAAGTAACTTATTTCTACTACAAATAAACCTCGAAATCTTAGATCTTACTTAATACCTCAGTTTGTGTGTGCCGTGAATAAACAAGAAAACAAAATCCAATCTTTACCGGAAATTAACTTAGCAAGCATTCATTGGTGAATTCCTATTCAAAACCCTATTGAGAATAGATACGCATTATGGTACTTATTTAATTTCCGTCATTATCATAAAACAAAACTTTAAGAAATAATTTCTTCTAAGTGCCTCATTAAAACCCCAGATTATATATAAAAGTAAACAATAAAACTTTAAATTTTCAAAACTTTAATTTTAACATAACTCTCACTCATCATCTTAAAAATTGCATTTTCTGGTCAGTGAATAACTTAAAGATCACTTTCTCAAGCTCGGCAAATACCGAGCAATAAGTCTTAATCTCTTTGCGTCTAAGCTTCGGTCTAGAGCTCAAATTAATCTTCTTTATTCTCATTTCAGACGTTCTGAAGCAGTTAGAACGAGTGGAAAAACTAACATAATGGGTCTCATTTCCTTTACATGATGACATCAGACAAATCAATAACACTTACGACTATCTCGGTGAAAATAACAAATTGCCCTTACCATTACTCGATTAAGTAAACGTAAGCCACAAATCAAAGTGACTCGACAGACGACCGGATTACTGCCTTTTGAACAAGCGATTTCATATCTCAATTTGACCAGTACAAAATGCTTCTAATGTTGTAAGATAAATGTATATTTTTCTTGTATATTTTATCATAATCAAAAAATAACGTGAATTGTATTTTTGATCTTATGGTACGATAATATCACCAGTTGTCAATGTTTAATAAATACTTATTCAGTTATTATTGCCATAAGAATGTTCAGCACTCACAAAAATTAAGTTACTTGGCTTTTAATGTTCCATTTATAGAACTGTCAGTTGAAAAAGTCAAATTTATTGCAATAAAAAGTGAAATTGTCACTTCAACTTTAGTTGAACTGAAGAAAATTAATCAAATTCTTCTTTAAACACTCGTGATGTCAGCCCCAAGAAAGGAAATGCCATCGAAAATAGTCAGGTCACGCCATTTAAACCTTTTCCATTATACGGTTTAAGATTTATTTTATTTTACGAATAAAATCCCCGTCTGGGCGTTTCAGATTTATTACAACAGTGGTATTCCTCCACATCTGTCATTTTGTGCAATAGAAATACGGGATGACCAAAATGAAATATTAATCTTACATATCACTAAAGAGCAGAAGAAATGTCACTTGTTATTTACTTACGTTTGAGAATCGCATCACTTCATAGGCTTTGAGTGTATTAGCAGTGAAAAACTAAAAATCTAATATAAACCCATATCTAAAAATTTCCTTGCACTCTGCTTATGGTAATTTAAAATCCACATTATTAATTCAAAAATTTAAATTTTTGAAGCACTTTAAAAATTTAAATTTTTGAATTAATAATGTGAATTTTAAATTAACTATATTTATCCCATTTCTATGGTGAAGTTCAGTTTGTAATTAGAATTAGCCTACATTTTTTTCATTGATAAAATTAATTAAAAACCCTTCCGACTGTAAATGTAAACATTCCCAATGTGTTGTTAGGGAACTCTGCTGCTTAGAAACACTCCTTACAGTTAAATGGCAATAATAAATGCAAAAAAGCAAAATAAAATTTTAAAGTTAACAACTAAGAAAGTTTCTCGCATCTCCTACTTACAGGAAAAGTTTAACAACACTCCCAAGAAAGCGTGAAGTGTTTACATTTTAGTGAATTGTCCAATCACGCAGTAATTTTCCTCGATTGTTAACCACAGGTTTTGAACACCAAATTATAATATTTATTCTGAATCACTAAAAAGAACTTGCAGACATCAAATTATGCTGTGGAATAAACAACTGCTTATTGCAAAAGATTCAATTTTCTAATGTAAACACTGAACCGAAGCACTACGTGGTTTTGCCCCTAAGCTGTACGATTGAGAGAATCAACGAGAAGAAACGGTCAATTTTTTCGTTTCCGTTCCCACTTGTATCTTTCGTGTCAACATCAGGTGAAGAGGGCACATATGTAGTGCGTCATTGAACCAAACTCTTTATCATCCAGACCACATTTACCCCAATTTCAGTTTCAACTGCAAATACATCATCACACTTTAAAGTGATAGTGTCACGAATTTTTTTTTTTTTTCAAATATTGGTGAAAGTCGAATCTTCACCATAATTTAAAAACCCATAAATTTTTTTTTTTTAATTTTTTGTTTTTAGGCCACAATTTCATGTTTAAAAATTGTGCCGGAAAAACAGGTCTATTTAAACAGGTCTAAGTCATGACGTCATAATGGGAGGGTGAGACTAATCCTTTACCGCGCCCTTTGCTGCGTTTCCTAATTCCAATTGACTAACGTCATCTGTTGTTAAATTTGTAAGTAGACGCTCCACATTACTACGTCACGACAGGTAATGAGATCAAGACTTCCTTTTCAAACCAATCGAGCATTTATCTTAAACATTTTAAATAAATTTCTGCAAAAAAATAAATTTCATGAATTAAACTATACATTTTTTAACATGCTCTTTCACATAAAAAAAAGAAAAAATATCGTGACACTATCACTTCAACTCGTCACAGCAGGTCTGGGTTCCGTTTTTTAGCAGATAAACTGCGACACCATTCGTGCATTAGTTGGTAAATGCGTTCATTCAAAACTACAAAGCGATATTCAATCAGCAAATTCTCACAAAATCGAATAGAAAATTACTTCCAATTCTTCCAAACTGACAAACACAACATATGTTGCAGTTTGGCCAGCCATTAGTCATGCTGAGTGATACTTTCAAAACAGCTATAAATAGTCGTTCGGTTGCGATATCGCAAACAAGCTTAATCCCGGCACCTGGCGAAGTGTGAAAGAAAGATTGACAAAGATATTTTTAAATGTGATTTATAGATACTGTAGCTGAACCCCCACCATTTCTCGATTTGTTTTCTAATCGAAAAAACTTTATTAGTTTTTAAAAACTTGTAGATTTATATTGTTTACACTCGGATTTCACGTTTCAACTGTTTGATTCATATTCCCACTTTATTTGCACTTCTCTCCAACTAGTACGTCTTCCCACATTCAATATATTTTCTTCATATAAAAGAAGGCAATAAACAACTTTTTTAAACTGTAATAAAATCTTATGAGTTTAAGATTTATTTACCAAAAATATAACGTTAAATGTAATTCGAAATTCTAACAAAAATTGTTCTTTTTATTCGCAGAGTGCAAGTACAACCCATATAAGATACAGCGATGTAATCAAAACTTTCCATCTTGAAAACAAGTAAGAAATTGATAGCCTAACTGGTCTGAGTTTAAAAAAAACTCACAAAGAAATTCACAAAGAAAACAATTTACTGTAGACAAAACAACACAATTTCCCTAACCTGGACAGTCACAACTTAATTTTACACTCCCACGAGTTGAAGTACGGACTGCACTTTAAAATAAAAGTTCCAGGTTTGCATACAAACCGCACGTATACGTAAACTAATTTAACCTACACATAAACAGAAATCACAAGAGAAAACAAAAAAGCAGCCCTTCTACGTATAGTAGGTTAAAGATAAACCATACAAAAGCAGGAACAACCTCAGCATAATACATCACACCACTGCATCGCTATCAGTCACCAGTCCCCTAAAGGCCTCAACCCACACTACAATGCACTCTGAGAAACTCGAGAAACTGATTTGTGGTATGGTATAGTCAACAATATTCTTGAACTTTATATCTCAGTAGCAGAACACACAATATTGTGGCATTCAATATCTTGGTTTTTGAAGTTTTTGTTGTTTTTATAAGTTGTACGATATTTGATACACAAGTGTAAGTATAAAAACAATTTTTCAAAAAATACAAAAACTAAAAAATAAGATATTGAATGCCACTAATGATTGTTTATCTTTATAATAAAAAAGATAAAAATCAAAAGTAGAAAAAAAAAACCCCGCGAGTTTAAGAACGTACTCGAGTGTAAATTCACTTATAACGTCAATATGGTCCCTAGATAAACGTTATAAACGGATTCCACTATATTCTAAAAAAAAAAGTCCAAAGATCATATTTAATTCCAAATCTAATTTCTCAAAGTAAAAGATAATTTTATTGCAACAAGTGACATTGATCCTCAGGAACAAACCACTTTTGCAACAAATCTCAACTTCCTCCCCTCATTACTTAATTTTCACATCTCATCACCTCTACTCGTATATTACAATTTACACGCATCACAGTCGACTTTCTCCACACTCTCACCCAATCTTATTAAGTCAAAAGAACGATTTTAAGCCGCCACTCATGAGTTGCCCGCCCCCTACCGACGCCACTCGTTTCGGGGTCCGACAGCAAACTGACGTCACTCGCGCACTTTGAAGCGCGTGTTGCTCGACTCGTCGACTCACTAGGGCGCTGACTATGAATCAATAAGACGCCGCTGTAAGTTGCAGCTTTCTTCGCGGCGTTGCATCGACATGGAGTGGTCAAATGAGATTTTACCGGTGACCGAAGACTATTCGTCGCGCAACGAATCGGTCTTGCCGGTGATTTACGGCAATGCGTCGAGACCGAGGTCGTCTCCGTCGGTTTGGAGCTCTGGCCAAGCTCAGATTCCGTTGTACGTTCTCATCTTCCTTTTGGCGGTCGTGGGTAATTGCTTGGTGATTGCGACGCTTGTGCAGAACAAGAAGATGAGAACAGTCACTAATGTGTTTCTCCTCAATTTGGCTGTGAGTGATTTGTTGCTAGGAGTTTTCTGCATGCCATTCACGCTCGTCGGAACTCTTCTGCGACAGTTTGTGTTCGGAGAGATCATGTGTAAGGCCATACCCTACATACAAGGTAATTTTAAGGACCGATATCGGTATTTGTTGTCTTTGGGTTTCTTTAAAATGACATGTTAAAGCGAGTGTGTAATTTGCGCTTATGGATTTCCGTTAACTTGTGGGCTGCGTGCTGGAGATATTACATTAGAGGTAAATTTCCGTTATCAAAATGTTAAACATTTCCGGTATTTTCAATTTCGTGTGTAGTTTAAATTAACTGCGGCATTATGGCTTTTACCCAAACAAATCAACACCGGAAATGAAAATGTGAATGCAATGCAGTGCAGTCTTTTTCGTAATTGTGAAGACGGTTTTAAGCCTTTGGTGCCAATTTTCCACCAAGTTTAAGATTACGTTTACTTCTCTTTAACTACTTAGCGAATACAACTTTACAACTTAGAAGTTTAGAAGTTACCGTCAAAGTAATAAAAACAAAATCTTTTGAGCAAAAGGAATTTTATTTTCTTCTCTGCCTTTTCTAATTATCTCCCGTGATTTGAAAACAACTAACGCTTAATTGATTGTTATTCGCATTTGATTAGCAATTATTAAGCGTAGTTCTTTTTGTTTATATTGTTCTATTTTAACTTTTTATTTTTTTGGCGGGATTCTAAAGAAAGAATTCGTCTTGGGAATTTCTGTAGGAATTTCATTCGTTTCTTCTTCCTCATTCAATCTGTTACATAAATAATTCCTCACTTTACGTGTCTAATTTATCCAATTAGACCAGACAGAATTTTCTTAAAATATTTTTTTCCAAAATTTTGACTTATATTTAATTTACAGTTATAAATTATAATTTGCTGCTAATATCACCTCGATATTTCATCTGCATTATCGTTAAATTATAATTTAACGCAGTATTTATGAAGTGAAATTATTAGTCAATAAACGCAGTGAATTGTACATTAAAGTGTCATTTTCAGTTTCAATACGCCTGGTCAATTTGTCACTTGTTTTCAATTCTGATTAAGTGTAAAGCCAAAAGGAGACAATTTGCTACCTTACCT
Source organism: Geophilus truncorum (assembly GCA_034695745.1). Taxonomy (NCBI): domain Eukaryota; kingdom Metazoa; phylum Arthropoda; class Chilopoda; order Geophilomorpha; family Geophilidae; genus Geophilus; species Geophilus truncorum. Next base: position 38,049 of record JAQFZP010000260.1, on the reverse strand, counting down.
CTCACTTTACGTCTCACCGACGACGTTTAGATCTTGACATGTTTGTGAACGCCGACATCAGCGTCTCATATCCCACAAAGCCAGATATTGATACAGCCTTCCCTTATCCTTCGCCTTCACTTGCACTGTATAAATACGGATAAATGATTTCCCAGAACGATTCGAACCACAAGACAAAAATACTAAATAAAACATCGTAACTTTACCTTCATCATCGTCCATGTTTTTTGGATTATCGGAACCGGATGTGAATAAAACTAGTAACTGCAACGTCGGTGCAAAAATAATTCAAATTATTTTGTTTATAATTGAAATTCAAATCAGATTTATATTATAAAAAACATATAAATTTTTAAAATTTTATTTTAAAATTATCATCTCTCTCTGGTGGAAGAAATTAAAATGACGTCAGTGTCATTTTGCATTGACCTGTGAGTAATCGACCATTTGAGCTAACCCTTTTAGTTTCTTTGTTTTATGACGAAAAGAAGTTCACGAACCAGCAAACATATAACTGGCATAAAGTGTAGCTGATAATAAAATTCAAATAAAAATGACATTTTATTGCTACTAAATCACTTGAAAATACCTAAGTGTTTGTTAGAAACCCGCCGTAATGTGGCTTCTAAATTGCTTCCTTTCTTTACCCTAAGTGAAATAGGAGAAAACATAAAGTAATGTCTGAAACAATAGCACTAAGGTGTAAATCACGAATTCCTATTTCCAAAATGGAAAAACAATTTTCCCTTTCGTGATTGTCTCATTTCTTTTCATGTCAAAAGTTATTTTCACTGCCAATATCATTTACTTATAATAATGTATAAATTTCAGCAGTTACTTATTTTTCCAATATTTTTCTAACTTCGGTCACCTTTTCAAGTTTGTGCAAATTAGATATTGGTTAACCTCGTTTCTAACTTCCTCTCTTAAAGAAGTCTCTTGTTATTCAAGTCCCTCAGGATCAAGTTAGGAAAGCAAAAGGTTTTCCTTTTGGTGATAAGAAAATAAATCGTTCTTTCTTTTGTTACACGCAGAAAGTAAATTCTTCTTGCTTCGTGCTTCTTCAACGAAAACTAAGTGTGGAACAGGTAATAATGGGGGAATTGCTATTTTTTTTTCTCCTACCATATCTTTCCACAGCTGTGATGCTTTCAACTTTTGCACAACTTAAAAAATTGTTTAGTAAAATTATGGAATCTGACAGTAAAAAAAAAAAGATGAAATTGTCAAAGTTTTCAAGTGGTTGTTTGTTGCCAAAATTCTAGAGTTAGAGTAGTGATTCTGATTGCTAGTGATTGAATCATTTCATGTCAGCTGTTGCAAATGGTTGGAGCCACACAGTTGTAGATGTTTTGAAGCACAAAATTGAAGTTTGGGATGAGAAAAGAAATGGAAATGACAAGAAAGGAAGCAGGTGTTTTGCCAATAAATTAGTTGCGTGTATTTTGCGAGTTTTAGATTTGAAAAAAAAAAAGATTATAAAAACAATTTCTAACTTTTCACTTGAAGAAAAAAAAGAGCAAAATTCTAATATCAATTTTCAACTTTCACTCACGAATCCCATATTGAAAATGAAGGAGATAAATTTCAAGCTCGTGAAATGAAAAAATGGCAATCGAAAAAGTCATTGACCATTTCGTCCTTTGAAAAAAATTAATTTAGATAGCAATGGACTTGAACATGAAATACCAATCATTTTTCAATTTTCCCATTCCGTAATAACTTTTATATAAATTTTGACATTATCTGGCATCTCTATCATGAAATTGAAATTTCATTATTTTACCACATCAATCTTATCAGAAATAATGTCAGTAGCGTGTAATTCACCCGATACTTTTTTTTTATGTATATTTGAATCCATCCGGTGATGAGTTTGGGTCTTATCATCCCCAAGGAGTTACGAGGTGTGAGAAACTAATCTAAGACACATAATGCGTCTTTCGCCATCACTGTAATTGATGCTGACATTCGATAAAACTTGAAATGACCAACTAATAAACCCCAGAAGCCACATCAACCTGATTTTTTTTTTTTTGCATTCGATCAGTTACCTTATCTTGTTAAGAGTAAACGAATAATGCAATGAAGTTCTCGTATTACCGGTACCAAAAAAAAAAAAAAAATGATTTAGTTGAGCGGCGTGTCTTTGATGGTTTGACGTGAATCGAAGAGGAAGTGTTGATTACACCGAATTAGTCAATCTAATTTATAAAAGAGGAAATGCGTTTAGAAGTTTATAACCGCGTGGAATTTAAAGATTAGTTCAGGCTTACGTTAAAGATTTTTATGATTACGAAGTGCTAAATGACCATTAAAATGCGGAAGGTAAAGTTAAATTATATGCAAATTTGAAGTTATTTTTATTTCTAAATATGAATTTATATCACCCGCATATTGCACTGACAACTCTCATTATTCATAGTCAAGATTTAAAAATTTCCCACAAATTTTACAGTTGAGATAAAATAAAGCTCAGATCAAAGCAGGAAGTTTTTGTTTCTTTTATGTCATGGTAAAAAAATCTTTTCTTTTGCAAATAGAGGTACGTATTATGCGCACACACGCAGAGTTTGAGTGAATTCTACTGTAAAAAAGTGTTGCTCCTTGAAATTTATTATCGGCAGGTGAATTTTAGGCTTTAAGATAAGCCCGAGTCTATTTCAAGTATCTTTTTTTTTTCTAATAATATCCATCACTGCCTGAATTCTTGAGATTGTTTATAGAAAAAATAAGGCAGAAACCTGAGCTCAGTCATTACCTAGATAACAAGTTCATTGACTTCTATTATGGCGAACTTTAGCTGAAAATTCAAATATAACTTTTTGCCCTGAAAGCAACTGTCATTTTGTTCGCACTAAGGAATTTTCATTTTGCTGTTTGTTTAGACTTACAAAGCTAATGTTTAAGCTTTCCAGAAATGGAGAATTCAGCTGAGAACTGCTGAGCTGTAAAATAAATTTTTTTTTTTACTGCTTTGGGCTTTTCTTAACACACATTTTTATGTAAAATTTCAAAAAGGAATTTGTCATGGAAATGGTTTAGAATAAATGAGGAAAACATTGAGATTGTAAGTATAAAAAAAAATTCAATTTTCAAAACGCGTGTGAGAATAATAAAATACTTGACGTGAAGGAAATGTCAGAAAGTTTAGTTTTCGTATAATGTGTGTTGAATTAAATTGATATAGCTTTGAAAATATTTGCTTATAATTCATGCTGTCATGCGCGCATTTAAATTCAAATTGAATTTTCAATTTTCCACAGAAATAGATTTTACTCGTCATTCGTGGGAATTTAAAAATGGAGTAAAAATTCTATGATTAATAATTCAGTTCCTTGTGGGATTATTTTACCTTAAACTGTGTTTACAACAATATGTATTTTCATCAAGAATGTTTGCCAGGTTGTTCATGATGTATTGATTTTTCAAAAGAAATGTCTAGAATCAACTTTGGAAATAAATACTGTATTTTTCTCCTTTCTTGTGTTTCCAAATTTAAAAAAAATAACAAAATGTTTACTTCAAGCTTTTATCTTTAGCACAATGGAAGAGACAATTTTTTTGACCGGGATTGTACTTCTCATTGGCTAATACATCTGTGAAAGCAGCAAATGAATGCTTGGCAGCTCTATTGGAAATACACTTCCTTCTGCGGAAGTGCCAGTGAAGCATGTTTGTTTGCAAAATCTCTAGAGACGTCAATGGATTCAAAATGTCATCCCCACCAAAGGAAAACAAAGATTAAAAGAAAAGATCCAAGATGGATTTTCAAGTTGCAAAACATAACATCTAAAAAAAAAAAAAATGTGAATCCATGAAAATTACTAAGAAAAACAAAGTTTCTCAATCGAATCTAAAAGTTAATTACAACTAAGAAATTAAGATGAAAGATAACAACGAAACAAACAAGATGTTAGGGAAAAGATATGTTAATTACGGTGTTAACTTGTAGGAAATTTTAATTAAAGCTGCAATAATCCCTGAAGAGAATTCTCGCGAAATTGCGAGACTTAAAATTAAATTTGTGCTTTCAAATTTGATTTCCACTCTTACTGCATTTTAAGCGTAAAATTTGAATCCTAAATTGAGTTTCCCTTTTAAAGGGGTTTTAAATGATGTAAAATAAAATTGATGGATTTGTGCGAAAAGTGACAGTTGGCAAACATTTTTATATTTTATGATGTCTGAAAACCTGAAAGAGATTTTTACGTGACTTGTATTTTTATTTTAAAGCTGTTTCGGTTGCAGTCAGCGCATGGACGTTAGTAGCTATTAGCGTGGAACGGTATTTTGCAATTTGTCGGCCGCTGCAATCGAGGAATTGGCAGACGTTGTGCCATGCTTATAAAATGATTGCGGCCGTTTGGATTTCATCTTGCATACTCATGACACCCATTGCAGTGCTCGGTACGTTACAACCAATCAAAAACTCAGGTAAGAACGTAATGGAGTTTGTGAAAAGTTTTTATTGCTTTATGTAAATGCATTAGATTTTAATGTAAATATTTTTGCAAACTCTAATCTATAGCATCAACTTGACGTTTTCTCATTATCAAAACTCACTTTTTGTACTTTTTACTCAGGAAAGTTCAAATGCAGAGAAGCATGGCCTCAAAATTGGTCTGAGCAAGGATTTAATATTATTTTGGATTTTTTCTTAATGGTGTTGCCATTAGCCATCATGACTGTTACTTACTCCCTAATTATTGTGTGTCTTAAAAAAGGTGTTAGACTCGAAGGAAAAGTTAAAAGTAAGAAGCAATATAATTTATTACTGTATAAATTTTGGGTCCCATTTATTAACACACTATTTTCCCAGGTATTCAAACTAAAAAAACAAAAACTTAATTTACCACTCTCTTACTTTTTCCACTACTTAATTCATTTTTTAACACTATTTAAACTGAATTCCACTCAACATTCAAAAAAATAAATAATAAGAAAAGTTATAGTTTTTAAGATTTTCAGGTTTTTGAATGTAGTGTGAAATTTAGTTTAAAAGTTTAAAAGTGCAAAAAATGAATTTAGTAGTGGGAAAAGTCAAAAAGTGCGAAATTCAGTGCGAAATTATAGTGTGAAAATTAGGAAAAATAGTGTTAATAATATATATCTAAAAAAAATTCAAATAAAGCTTCACTGCACATCATCTTCCAATTACAAGGTTAAAGCGCTTCACTGCATTACACAAATAAATGCAGTGAAGCGCACAAAATCAATTCCTTTAATTTAAAAAAAAAAAAAAAAACCTCTGAGAATAACGTGACCTTTCTAAAACGTTATGTCATTATTTTGTTTACCCAGAATTTTCTAAAAAGCGATCCTATTTAATGAATGGCAGTAGCGATCTAGAGGAAGAAGCCGGTCACGTTTCGCACCAACGGCTAACTCTATCACCAGACAATAACTCAATCTCAACATGGTCGGCCATGCCTGCAACAAAAACTTCGAGCGAAAGTTTAAGACAGAGCAACTTGGCGAAAAGTCTGGCCAATAAGAAACGAGTGATCAAGATGCTATTCGTGGTTGTGCTCGAGTTCTTTGTGAGTTGGACACCGTTGTACGTAGTCAATACGATCGCTCTTTTCGATCCGGCGGCCGTGTACGGCGGTTTGGGAGTCGGCGGCATTTCTTTGTGCCATTTGATGGCTTATGCTTCCTCTTGCTGCAATCCAATCACTTACTGCTTTATGAACCTGAGGTTTCGACGAGCGTTTCTGTCGGCTTTCAGTTGCTGCGTTGCTAAGAAAACTGTGTATGACACCGAAGCAAAATCGACAACGTCTCCTGAAAGGAAAACCACATGCTTTTTAGTAAGTTTTGACGTTAATTTGGTTTTGAATTATGGAAAAGTTGGTTTGTGCGCGTAATTACAATCATTAATTATGCAAGAAAATGCTAGGCTATTTATAAATGCTAGGTAAATTTATTGCACAATTTATCTTAGTAATCATTAATTGCAAATAGGTGCGAAGTAATGCGACTTTATTGCAATTTAATTGTATGTAGTAAGGGAATAATTAATAATTTAGATCAAAATGTTGTAAAAATTACCTTTGGCAAATTTTAATTCTTTCTTTAACAGGAAGAGCCATTTTTGCCGACACTGAATGAATCATGAATAAAACTCACACCAAGAGGGAATAAAGAGAATAAATCTGTCAACTCCCAATTTTCACTTCAAAATCTAACAAGCGTAATGAGAATTTATGCATTGCACTTATCCTCACCCACCCTAATGTAATAGGAGTGGCTTTAAACGCCATCCAACTTCAATCAGTCGCAGCTATACCTCAATCACAATTTCAAATCTTAATGTAATTTGTAATTATAGAGACAAATAAGTACCCGTACTTAAACATCAGATGATATAGTCACCAACAGGAAGACGTTAATATTTGATCCCTGGAAAGGGTTATCTTCAATCAAGAACAGTGTTTGAAGTGACTGCAAGAAGTTTGAAAAATTTGTGATCTTGAATAATAAATAGGGCTTGACCAAATCGGGGAATATGGGAACTCGGCCGATTTCCGAAATTCTGAAAAATTATCGGCCGATGCCGATTCTGATTTTTTAGAAAAATATTTCAAAATTTACATTTATCATGTTTTTCTCTTGTTTTTGTACATAAAACAAGATACAAAAGTACCATACTGTAGTTAAAGTTCGTAAATATTTTTTTAAGTTTTATTTGAAATTAAATTAAATTTGGTGTTTGAAAAATTTTGGTTTTCAACATTCTGCAACATATCGTTAAAAAATAAATGTGAAATCGCTATATTTTGTAATAAAAACGGACTAAATTTGTATTTTTTGAAAAATCAAAATCGGTAGCCGAAATATCGGCCGATACCGATATCAGAATCGGTCAAACCCTAATAATAAAAATAGTAAAATTAAAGTATATTTTTGTTACAATTAATATACTATGTTTAGGATTGTGTGTTAAAGGTAGGTAAACGTAGCTCAAAGATACTAATTTTTAGAGCTCCCATAAAATAGCAGTTTCACTGACTACAAACCCATAAAACATGCCATGAAGCTAATTGTGTGTGGAATTATGTTTAACCTTGATGAAATCAAGTGATCACTGCCATTTAGGGAATATAAAAGATTTGAAAATAATAAATATATTTTTGTTCTGATTTTAAGTGTTGTGTTAATGTTGGATTAATTTCTATGTTACAAAGATTTAAAGATATTGATTTGGAAAAGATGTTTGTTCATTTGCTGTCAATTTTGGCTGCTTGTTCAACATAAACACGTCATTGCTGTCGGCCTGTAAAAATATTGATTCATTCATTAAAGAGATTGTTTACTCAAAGTTTGTTTTTACCAGTATGATACTTACATGTGAGCGAATCAACAGTTGTTTAGTGCCTGAAATTAACTTGAAATGTGTTTAGATAACAAATTTTCAGTTTATTGTATTAATAAATATAAAATTCAATGTTATTTTTATAATTAAAAAATCGTATCGTGAAGTACAAATAGTCGTATCGACTTTAAAGTAAATGAATAAAGTTTAATTTTCGTTTAAGACTTTTCGCTTGTGTAAATTCGTTTTACGGCTAATACGACACGAGAAAATGAGAATTGTAACTGCAGTAATGGTAATATGTGTCTACTCAACACGGCAATTTATTATTACGAGACTTAAGCTTGCCTCGAGGTCTTGATGCGATGTTTGACGCAATTGCGGCCATTAAGGGTAAAATAATGTGATTGACCCAGTTACAGGAAATTGGAGATAAATTATGCGGAATATCGTCACAATACAGCTGTCACCCCAGGTTTGCAATCGATTGAGGAATTGAACAGTCTTAAAGAACAATACGGTACATCATCTCTCACTGCTGACATCTGGTATCAAAACAGGAATATTGTGCTATGCTGAGAAACATCACTTTCACATATGACACAGAATAAATTTAAAAAATATTTTTAACATTCATTAGGTTTTTTCCAACACTTTAAACTCATTTCTTAAGTGATTCATTCCATAATACTAAATAAATAAAGTTTTGTTTTAATAAGAAAAATCAATACATTTAACCATAAAAGAAAAAAAACCATGTGCATTAATTGTTACTATAAATCCTAATTTGGCACAAAATTTCGCAGTGTGAAATATTTGAGCAATTTTTACCGTATTATGGCATTATCTGTTTTCATCACATGGTACCTTATTTTTATAATACAACTAAATTTATACTGTGTGAAAAACCAATAAAATGTAAAATTAGTTGAAAACTCTTTCAGCTTTATATTGCACGATAAATTACGTATTAAGTGTTCATTTAACAATCCAATAGTGATGACTAGTCGATAAAATCTTTTTCACATTTTCCACATTTCTTACGAAAAAACGGAGCCATTGGCACTCGGATTACAATTGCGTTTCTAGTTCTTTGTCTTCGATTACTAAAACGAGACAAAAAATGTAAATTTAACTCTATAAAATAATATTTAAATTTAATTTGCTTGGCCAAATATCTCAAACTGTTCTTATAAATAAATTCAACTAATAAATATGAAATCTCAATAAAATTTTCCCAAATTAAGTTACGGCGAAGTGAACAGTTTCAAAGTGAAGTTCTTATTCGGCCTACATTTGATCAATACTCATTAACGTCTGAAAATTGACTTTTATCAGATGTCTACAAAATTTAAGTTTTGGTTTGACGAAATGCCGGAAACTATGAGAGTGATGCAAGACCAAACTAAATTGCACTGCCATCTGTAGTCACTATCAAAACTTAATGAGCTTGAGTTGCGAACAACATGCAATCATCGAACTATTTTCAGCAATAATGAAGACATTTAGACTTTGGGAAATATTTCCCAACCTACGAACATCAATTTCAAACGTCTAATTTGCACATTTTATATCATGCTTCTCCCAACAATTAATGGTATTGTATGACAATAATCAGTAAAAATCTCAACTCAAAAAACATGCAATTTACCAACCAAAACAGAAAACACAAAAATCATTGCAATAGAACGCCATCTATTAACAAAATCCTACATTCTTACACTAAACTAGCATTAAAAACCAGATCCTTAACTAAACTAAAAAAAAAAAATCAAAAAAAAAAATCACATAAATTTAAATAACATCTAGCACTAATAAATTAAATTAAAAAAATTAATTAACTTACAATATACCTGTTCGACTTGTGCTTTGCCTGTTGTAAAAACTAGTTCCATTCACTGAACTCTGCGTTCTCCTTCTCACGAATCTTCTTCCACAACCAAAAGCTTGAAGAAAAGCTTGTCTGAATTTACGATTCATAAAACAGTACGTCATAGGATTACAGCACGATGATACGTATGCCAATAGTTGGATGTACGTCATAGCAGAAAGCGAGAGACAACATTTAAAAATTAACCACGTATTGGCGACGTAAAGCGGAGTCCAACAGATGAAAAACTCCAAAACAACCACAAATAACATCAATATTACTCTCTTCTTGGCAGCTAGGCTTTTGTCGAAGTTAGTACTCCGTAGTGGACGCATCAGAAGACGTCGTCTAATTGGATGGTTTGAGTATGAAGCGTCTGGGCTTTTTGAAGGTGAAGATCCGTCTGAATCGTCATTGTTTTCAGCTTTATTTTGTGTTTTGCAAGTGTACATTGTTTGGCTCGAGTCATCGTTTGTAAGACCAGGTGTTGTTTTTTGTGTGTAACTAGCACCCATTGTTGCTGAAAAAAAAATTAAAGTAGAAAAGTTTTAAAACATTGTCGCTAGATGTCGCTATTTCACAACTTCACGCTCTACTTGCAAGGTCAAGAGTAAATTCGAAACTTGAGGAAAATTTTTAAATTAGTTTTCAGGTTTTTGTGTTAAAATTTGAGGTTTATAGGTATAGGAATTTAATCAATTTTTAAAAAATTTCATTTTACGGTATTACTACGAAAATTCCACATTAATTCCGGTACGATTGTTATTGGTTGCTTGTATTAATTAACTTGCAATTTTGGTTCGCTGAAAATAAGAGTCAATAAAAAAAGTTTTACTAAAGGTATTTTCAATTATTCTAAGGATTGGCATGCGAGTACAGATGTAACTTACATTTCTCCCTTAATTACCTCAGTTTTTTCGTACCGTACATTCTTTATGCCAGAGTTACCAATGGCAAATTGTTGGTTTTATTTGCCACATGGTAAACAAGCGAAATCTCGGTAAAATTGTGTTTGCTTTCTTGATTGTGTAAACATGCAGGTGACGCAGCAAAATTGATTTAATTATTCCCGTGAAGACACTAAATAAATACCCCGTATTTCATCAGCAGCTGTTATTAATTACCAGTCAACTTGTAGTTTACGTATTCTTAACCCATTAAACCCGAAACTTACATTTTATCTAGATGACACCCTAAGATTTCGAATTTCACTCTCAAAATAGAAATTTATTTATTTATTCATCTTTTCATAAATTGACAGATCAAAATATATCATTTAAATATCATTCCATGAATTTTGAACGCTCAATCCTCTCAAGTAAAAAACTGCATCTAATAACTTGTAGTGCAATTAAATTTAAAAATCAAATCCATCTCGAATGTTTTAAAAATGCATTCAACCTTACGAACTTAATTTGAAATTCATGAATTTCTTAGTTTCAACCTCTTAGAAGCACAAGGTTCAATATCTAAAAAAATGAATAAATAATGTTCGATTTGCATTTCAATACCCATTACCCATTCAACTTTTCCATTGCTTTTTAAAGGCTTTTTCACCATTAAAACACTCTTTAAAGTATTAAACCTATTAAGTTTGTGACAGCTTAATTATTTCAGATAAAATTGCAACTTTTTTTGTGACAACGCAGCTTCTAAGTATTAGAACCTATCGAGACAAGCTAAGCTCACTGCTAATCGCTGTCTGGAGTGAATGATCCTTCAATTTTATTTTCCCACAAACGAAAGGATAATTGACACGCACGTACTGCATTTGGTCAATAAAGATTGTGGACAAGAACTTTCTCTGAGGAGTGAGGAAGAAAGAAGGGGCAATGCACTACACTTAAATAAATAACCTACAGCTTACGCAGCACGTGCAAAGCTCAAATAAAGTGGTAGTGTCTGCGAACAATTTGCCAACTGAAGCACTTTTCCAGTTTTTTGCTTAGATTTTCAATTCAAGAAACAATCAGCGAGTTGCAAAATGATTTTTCTTTGTGATAATGATCAGTCAATTTTGTTTCTAAATAAGCCATTACTGAGTGTTTTGGATATCGAGACAATTTGTCATTGAAGAAAGCAATTAGGGTAAATTAGCAAATACAAGACCAGGTTTCAATCAATGACAAGATAAGATTGCAAATTGCAATTCAAATTCTTAATTGCTCTTGGTTTGAAAACCACGAAGCACGGGAAAGTATTTTGTAAAATAAATTGAGCAAATACCTTGTCGTTCAATTTGGATTCCTTTCCATAAACACATAGTTATCTTGATATATGCTGTCATCATTATAAAAAGAGGTAAGATCAAGAGCAAGCAATCCAAAAAGATATTGAACACTATTTCAAGTTCTATGTACGGCCATTCTTCTCTACATTTGTATGTACCTGAAAAGAAATTTGAAAAAAAAATGTTAAAAAGTTATAAATTAGTTTTTTAGTATGCAATTTTTTTAACATCTGTCACTCACCCATGTAATTTAAATGATTAATTACTTTTGGAAAAAGCGTTTAATAGTGAGATTCTTAGCACAAGATTTATGCGTAGTCATACAACATGATCTCAGTTTTAATTAATCTACTTTTTTTTTTCATAAATCCCTTATTAAAACTTGCGGAATTCGTTTTAAAATATTCGCTCATTAAAGCTAAAAACCAACACACTTTATACAGTGGAACCCGCGAGTAACGTACTCGCTTATAGTATAGTGTATAGCATGTTATAACGTAACTTTTTATTTTTCCCAGGTTGAAACCTTCTTCTAGCTACAGAAAAAAATTCCGCTATAACGTAAACGTTTATAACGTAATGTCTCTATGGTTCGCAGTATGAATTTCACCCTTTTATTACAGTTTGTACAATTATTTAACGACAGAAAGCATCCAGAAAATCCATAGAAATATATAGCGAATACCGTACGCTGTTGAAATGTAAAAAATACATTATTTCAGAATATCCGCTTAGGCGCTTACAACGTACATTGTACGGGATACTCTGATGTAGTGTAAACTCGGTTACAACGTCATTCTCAAGCCAGTCCCTAGAGAAACGTTATAAACAGGTTCCGCTGTATTGACAAACAACGTATTTCCTTGAAATATCGCTCAGATGGGCGCAAAACCCAGTCAGCATTGAAATTTCAGTATTTCACCCCCTGGTGGATAAAAACTATATAATGGTCCCACAGCAACGCAAAAAAAAAAATATATAATGGCACTTTAGCTACAGTCAGTAGTTCACTGCGGAAAGCCATGGCGCGTCTATATTCTACATGGATGGTGGGCGGGAGATTAACATTGGATGTGCATTGCGCAGGTCTCATGGCGAGTGATGGAAGTGCAACCACATCCTTCGCTTGAGGTGAAAAACCAATAAAAGTACATTTCGCGTATCCCTTGATGGTCTCTCTTGCTTGTTGCTCTTAATTCGCTATTTATGTGTTTACAATTGGACATTTCAGTTGCAGCTGTCGATATGATTAAATAAATATTAAAAAGAAATTTTTTCCTCTTACCTGGTTTTAGCATTGGCTTGAGTTTATTTAGAATAAGGAAAGGAATCATGAGGCAGAGAGATGACACCCACACAACAGCTATCATTTGGTAAGAATGAGATAGCGTTTGCCAGCTGCGAGACCGAAGAGGTTGACAGATGGCGAAGTAACGTTCTAAGGATATGAGAGTGAGCGTCCAAACAGAAACTGACACCGAGGTAGCTGCAAAAAGAAAAATGACATTCATAAGATGTGTATAGAAAAAAAAGAGTAAAGAAAAGTGACTGCGTTTCAATCAATACCTGTGAAAAGTGGAAGAAAAATATCACAAGTGGTGTAAAAATAAATTGTATAAACTTAATGTTTATGTACTTCGTGGAAAATTATTTCTCCACTTGTTGACACCATTTTTATGGTTTGGCAGTTAATATAAATCACATGTTTTTCACAAACATCAGTTAGTCATCTTGAACTTTTATTATTTCAAACGCATTTAAGCGCCAGGCGATACATATAAAGCGTTTAGATAAACCAAGTGCATTATGTTTGTTTTTACTCAAGTAATGTTTACATCTGTGAAATTTAGAACTTGCAGTTTAATAAACATTTATTTAAATGTGTGATCAAACAAGTCAACAAAAATTTTAATGAGTTTGTTGTTTCAGTGAAAACTTTGAAAGTTCTACTTTATCACTGACTTGAGCTTAAGACTACTTCATGTAATCTTCTTAAACCTGTGCATCACGGAGACAAATGTGCACAAGCTAATGTAATATAACATCTCTTGTGCTTACCATCATTTGTCCAGAGAAACCTGAGTGTTCCCCGTGGTATTATTTCAATGCGCACATCCTGGTTTTCATTAGAATACAACAGCAACTTTTAAATTAAAAATTTAATAACAAAAGCTTCATTTTGCTTACAAATTAAACCAACATACGTTAAATGAAGATGAAAGGAGAGCTTGATAGTGATTGTAAAAAATTGTTATAAAAGGGAAAAAGATGTTTTGTTCCCATCTTTCTAACCCAGAAATGCAATTTTTCAGTGTTCAATCCTGAATTTAGCTGAAAACACAATGTTTATTGAACTGAAAATGGAATTCAATTTTTTTTTCTACATTGCCTCACTTAGAAATAATCTGGTGAGCACACAAGTCTCCTCATGTGTGAAAAGATTCTCCAGGAATGTTGGCAACCTTTCATTTATTTTTAACGCATTTTTTCTGACGTGTAAAACTTGTTTTAAATTCAGACATCAATATTTAAATTATGAATTTCTTCATTTGTTGTTCTTTTGACAAATGAATCAACAAATGCCACCCATTGACATAATTTCATTTTCTTGTTGAACAAGATAAAAAGTTAAAGATAAAAATCATGTTTCACCTTCCAAAGCCAAGTTTCTTTTTTTTTTTTTTTTTGTAAAAGGAAATGTGAAAATGTCACATAAGAATTTGTTCCAGTAATATTTTGACCACCATTGTATAATAAAAAACCGCCACCTGGTGAGAAGTCGACCACATTACCTAAACCACATTTCATTGACTTTCATGAAGTTCTTCTCCCCTTCACTGAACACACTCAGACCCCACTTCAACCTTTTTTTGTATTCACTTGACTTGATTCAAATGTCAGAGTTTCTGCAAACCCACTTTTCATCCTTTTTCTACATCAGAGCAAACAAAGTACACATCAAATAATGTGTGTAAAATATATAAAAATATGCTTCATAACATTATAATGTTATTCCTGCATGATGAGGAAATAATTTAAATTTTTTTATGTGGGTGTATTGCACCCACAAACTTTTACTCTTATCTCTATGAACTTTTTTCCAAGTATAAACCTAATCTTTCTTGTATAGGATGTAGAATCCCTGATTTTAACCAGTTACTTTTCCCTGTCACCCATGCTCCAATCTACAACCAACATCCAAGACTTAAACCCAACTTGATCTGTACAGTATTAAAGTTTGGACATTATATCTAATCCTACTTTAGTTTATCCCAGACATCCCAAGACAGACATACTACTTTTAAACCTTATTACATATTTAAATTTTAAAGACAGCATAAAAGTCAAGAAAAAAATGTGAAATAAATAACTGAAGTTTATTTTTAAGAATTCATGACCTTGCAAAGTTTTTGTTTTTGTGTCTAATTTTGTCACTAGGGTAAAATGCAAACCTATTTGCAGCAGTCATCTGATTGCTTGTTTTTTTTTTTTTGTTTTTTTTTTGTGTTTTTCTTATCAGTAAAGATGAAATGGAATAAAGTGACAAGGTATAAGCTCTCTGTGAAATGAAAGGAACACAACAAAAACAATAAAAAAAAATGAAAAAGATATGGTACCAATAGCTGATATGATAAATTTGAAAGTAGCACTCCCTAATGCTTTCTTTTTACATTAGGAAAAATAAATAAAATGTGGCTTAAAGCAATAAAGCAATTGTTTAATTTCCCCAATCTTAATTTACTAGAGGATCAATACCTGTTCAGATTGTTCTTGTGGCTTAGGGAAATCATAGCAAAAGTAAACCAATTTCAGAAATATTCCCACAGCTCAAAAACATCACTTAAATCTTTGTAACCATAAACTTTAAGTAATGTGTACACTTTAAGATAAAACAAATTTTGCAAATGAGAAAAAAATGAATTATTTTAAAACATCAAATCAAAACTATAATTTAATCCTTAATCTTTTTCAAAGCATATAAGAATAAATTTTGGTGTTAGAAACAGTTTTAGTAAATTATGACATCATATTTCACCAAGTTAATAGACCTTTTAACCTAAAACAGTTTTGTTTAACATAATGGCTGCTGCTAATGGAAAAGTGTAAAGGTGCCAACTAATATATTTACAAAGTTTGGTTAAAAGGCAGTTGATAAGTACAGTACAAAAGCAACAACTTCCTTTAAAGAGCTGAAATATCATTACAAGTAACAATTTATTGCTTACACATTGCTGAGAAAGAAAACACTGTCCATTTAATCTCAAGTCATAAAACTTCATGTGAACAATGTGTTATTGCTTCAGTATTTCTGTTTATATGATCAAGTGAGTTTTTATAAGCTCTTTTTCTATTTTAACATCTCTTAACCATTGTTGTTCTTGAGATCAGCAAATAAAAATTATAAGAGCAATCAATTTGATTTTTTCCTTTTCTTTTTTCAGAAGGAAATTAATTAATCCATTCATTTAATCTCTTCACTCAATCTATTTTTGTCTGTATCTTGAAATCCAAAATTGACTTTGTCTTATTAAAAGAATAAAAATCCTAGAAAAAAAATCAAAAGTCTTCAACCATAAGAATGGGGAAATGTTATCAAAACTTGAAACAAAATGCTCTCCAATTTTTTTTTTTAGCTTTTTATTTTCTTATGAAACAATCCTCCAAAAGTGGCTCAAGTGCAATAAAAGTGCAGTCTCATTTCAACACTCAGCACATTGAGTGGATAAACCAAAAAAAATAAACCTTTTTTCCTATCTCAAATGTCTTCATTTCTTTTAACATTTATCTTCCTAATTACAACCATCAAACTGTAAGAAACAATTATAAAAAAAAAAAACTTTTAAAGATAATCCACTCTTCAAAAGCTGTTAAAAAATCAGAATGATATCACGTGGCTAAAATGGCTCATTAAGGTATTAAAAGCAAGCAGTTTTTATCCCTAATAGTGAAACCATGCCATTTAGTTAGATTGATTTTTTCATCACTTTGCAAAAAAGACGCACAACCCTATCACGTGCCATAAAAGAACTTTATGACCATCATATCTGCATGACCTTACACAATGCAAGTGTAACATCATTGTTGGCAAAAGGTCGAAGATTAATCAAACACCCAAACAGCTGCCCATGTTTATCATGAATGATGCTTCTAATCTATTATAGACTGCAATCTGGTAGCAGAGTGTAGGTATAAGCACAAATGTTTGGCTCCAATCCAGAATGCAATAGAAAATGTCTACTGTAGGTGAAGCTACTGCAAGATTTGTATTTACCCTTCCATTACCGGGTTTCGAAATTGTACGCGCTTCACCAGCCATAGGTAAAACCATACCGATTTTTGTTGCCCCAGAGCTCAAGCTGTTGATGAAATTGAGCACCTGTATAACTTCTGTTTCTGTCAACAGAGGGAGTATATTTAACCAATCAGGATCATTCTTTTATTGCTTGACCCCCTGCTGTGTTACCACTTCTAGTAGATCACTACACACTGAAACTTTTAATCCCTCATTAGCTACAACAGAAAGCCTAACCAAAAATGTCTCATAGAATTTTAAGGGGCAAAAAATCTGCAAAAGCTATAACTTTATCATTAATATTTTTTTTAAACAAAATTTATCCAAAACCTAGGTTACCAAAATACGCATGAGCTTAAGATGAAAAAATAATAATTTTCTTTAATAGAAAATTTCATATACACCTAATGTGAAATGTATGTTTCTACGGTTGGTAATGCGAGGGTTAATTATAATAAAATTACTGTTAACTTTCAGCTTAATTGTCTCACATGATTAATAACTAATCATTGCATTTACTGCCCATTATAATGTTGTGTGGGTGTTGATTTGAAACTATAAAATTAGAAAACAAATCATTACTGTTATTAATTACTCTGGTAACTGAGGTACAAGTCATTAGCCATTTGTGATTTATTCTGTATTGATCACTCAATTACTATTCACTGAATCATTGCATTTCCCAGTATTGATTGTCAGTATAAATTTCAAACTTATTAAATGCTCCTTGTTTTAGTTACAGTTTTAACTCAAGTCAACTTGTTCTCTCTTTCATATCATAATCCAATTTATTCTTTAAACCAATATTTAATTGCCAGGCTTCAAACATAATCCCACACAAAATTGTAACAAGCTTAAATCTGACAGTTTTAATCTCCACAATCTTTTGTAAATTCATATAGTGTTCTTTTCAATTTTCATATCTTTTAAATAAACCATAAATTTAATCAAATGTCTCTGTATTTACTCTACTGTACATTATACAAGCTTATGATCAACCCTGTAAAAAACACTAAAGTTTCCAATCCCCTGAATGTTCTTGTTCTTGTAATCGTCAGAGCCATTAATATTCTTTGCAGCATGTTTTTGTGCCAACTCCCCAAGGGTTACTAAAGCACAAAATGACATTAACACCTTGTGCAGCCTCTACTCTATGCCAACTTAGACTCATATTTCACTCAGAACGAGAATGAAACTTTCTCTGAACTTATACCCAGTTATAATGTATGGCATGAGATTTTCTTTTGTCGACATGAAATATTTCATTCAAAAAAATTTAATTTTATACCTGCAATGTTTTTATATTTATTCTCTTTAAACCTGTAACTTAAAGCAACGCATTAAAAACTCAGATTATGTGTGGAAGAAATCCACGTTTTCGTGCAGTTTATGCATCTTTTATTCCGTGCCTATAAAAAGCATGCGCAAGGTAAAAATTGCTCTTAAGCATTAAATAATTAATACACCTGGAATATGAAAACAAAATTGAAATTATAGCTCACAAATGCCAAAGAATGTTTATTTCCTTTATCAGATTCACACAGATCATGTAATTTCCTCGAAGCTTGACATACTGTTAATATCAGGCATTAAATTTGAAATGATTAAAAAAAAAATAAAAAAATCAAAGTATTGATTTTTCAACTTTTTGAGAGAAATTCAGAAACTAATTTAACTTTTTTATATCATTATATATTAAACAAGCGTAGCTTCTTACTGAGTTTTATTAATCAATTTCTGAAAGTACGGTAGTCTATTTTCAGCATCTTGTATTATGTAAAAGCAAAAAAAAAAAAAAAAAAAACCAATTGGAATGAGAAATACTAACTCGACCGACATCTAATGTCATTTTCCGAAACACATATATGAAACTTTTACGAGATCTTTGAGCAGGAGAAATCTTCAAACTTTTATCCATTCTTGGTTTTATGTACGGTACCGGTACAACAATAAGTTTTTAAACTTGCGGGCTTTTCGTACATGATTTTTATTAATTCATACTGAAAAGAATACCAATTACCAATTGAAAGTTTACGATCTCACGGCAACAGCGAGATGTAACGAGATTATTTCCCGCCTGTTAATGGCCGCCGCTTGAGAAGCTCAGCTTGTTTATCACCAATAAAACCAGGATAGAACTCGAGTGAAGATTCTTAGATCCTTTCGTGTTTGATTTTTAAAACCAACATATTTATTTTACGACTTAATTAAAACAACATTAAACTACCAAATCTGGATTTTATTATTTTTAGTGAATTTTAATGGGTAAATATTCAACTCTGTCTCTGATTGGATAATCTCTCTCTGACGCCATGGTTGCCGCCCTCTGGGAGCTTTAATGATTTTTAATGTCATTAAAAATAAACATGTAAACAAAATTATATTTGTTGACATGTATACTTGACAACTGATTAATTTGCAGCCAGTTAACCCTATTTAAAAAAATATTTTGTACATGTTTTTCAAATTTAGCTCTCAAGTAAAGGCAATTAGCATCATGAAAAAAATTATTTTCATCTGTCAGCATTTAATAGCACATCTGCTAAAGTCATCAGTTAACCCAATTTAGTTTCTTAATTTACATTTTACACATTTAAAATTGTCAAAAAATACTGTTGGATCCATTTTTAACTTGAAAAAGAGGAGAAAAGAGAACAGGAAATTAAAGTTAAGCTTCTTGAAGAGTAAACTGCTGCTTAAAAAACAATATGAAGCTTGTCAGAAGGTTGAAAGGTAAGTAGACTGTTTAGCAGGAAAAACAGGCAGTTTATTCAAGAGGCAAATAAAACAAATCTAAGTATGGAAACCAGGTGTTGTTGAAACAGCTTTTTTCACACATGTTGTGAATTTCTTTTAGCCTAATGTTACAGTGAAGCCATTAAAGTAGCACATGTATGCAAGATATCAGTAAATGGTGGGAAAAGTTGTAACCATTAAAGTGAATGTTGGTAAAAGTGACAATTGATACAAGCTTCATGATTTTTATGGGAAAAGAGAAGCTTGGAATCCATACTACTTTTTCCTTTATGTTGAAAGTTTTTTTTTTTTATGTGATAAGAAGTTCCCTAAGAAAAGTTCTTTTCTCCATTTTGGTGAGAAAATAAAAAATATTTTAATATCACTTCAATGTCAATATGAAGAAACGATATTGAAAGAAGTTGAGAAGCACAACTATTAGGGAAAAGTACATTATTGCAGAATCGATCACATTAAGTTGGCTCAATGACACAATCAACTCGAAATTAAAATGCAAATGTGTGCATTTAAGTGCATCTCGTTAAATTTTGTAATTTAATTGCATCAAAACAAGTAAACTTCCATTACTTGAACGGCGCTATGAGAAAAGCCTACTTATCTTAACGTGGGGAAATGTGGTAAATTGCATTATGAATAGAACGTTATGGAGATATAAAAACTTTAATGGCAAATTGGTTGCACGAGCAAGTCTTCAGTAATAACCTATTTTTCCCTAAAAACACAAGTCCCAAGTCTTATTTATTAACTTTTTTTTTGTTACTGTAAGAAGTACTAAACAAATTCTATTTTTACGTTTCAAAAAAACAAAAGATTGTAGGGATTTATTGTATTCGTGAATGTAAATTTCTCCACTTATTTTTTTTTTTTTTTTGCTTTTGGCAACTTTCCCACTGAATCAAAGGTTCATTTTATGAGATCCTGAACCTAACTTCACCTCTAATCTGGGTGTCTTTTTTTGGCGTCCTTTACTTTCATTCAATCAACTAGAGTTGTTCACAACAAGCCGCATCATAACCTCATTTCGAAAATGTGCGTTCAACTGAGAAAATCCTTAAATTCTACCAACATCTCATCCTCTTGAACAATCTTACGTTTTCTGTAATTAAATGTATTAATTAAAATTGTTTTTGACGCCGTAATTCATTTGGTATAATCTCAAAACACGACAGAGAAGAATTTCCCTTGTTTCCCTTGATTAAATAAAGCCAGACACCGATCGTGCATAATTTGGCAATTCAGAATCATCTTTTGTGTTTATCTACAAAGCGGAAGTCCACACAGGGACAACATGCGGTCTCAATTACTTGCTAATTAACGTCATAATGTCTTAAAGCGTTGCATTGCAGAATGCAGTTAATTGCATTAATTGTTCTTATCCGTTGATGGCTGCGAAACCGCCACTTTATCGTGCAATCAGGTGCTTGTTTATCCACAAACAGTTTGTTAGTTAATCCTAGACCAATACCTAAGCAAAGCCACGCAGGATTTATATCTCTAGAGAATGTTTGTGCGTACAGGTCGGAACCTCGATTGTAACGAACTGGAAAGAACAGCCAAAATGTGTTCGTTATATCAAGGTTCGACCTTAATTTCGATTTATTTTTAAATCGAAAGCACATTTCTGGTTTCTGAAGATTTAGCAATAAAAAATAAATTGCAAATCGTAAATAACATCTCACAAGTACGTACGTTTGGTTGGGGCAGTCATTTTTTTTTTTAAGAAATGAGTCTTAAAACAACCAGTGTTGAATCCAGGGGGGGATTAGGAGGGTCTGACCTCCCCCCCCCGAGTTATTGAAATGCCCCCCCCACACAAAATTAAAGATATGTAATAAAATAAAGTGCTCTGCATAAGACCAGGTGGTATTTATTTATACCATCTCAAATTTTTTTTTATGTATCCCCTGACTTTTTATCCCCCCCCTCCCGCTTCAAAGTTTTGGATTCAATACTGGATACAACTGACTTCCGCTTCGTAAAATGATTTACTTATAAGAATAATTCGCTAAATCGAAGTTTGTTATATCCGACTTTTCTAAACATTATTGCGAGACCAACCAAATATGTCTAGCCATATCAAACAATTTGCTACATGCGAGTTCGTTATACCGAGGTTCGACTTGTATAAGTAAAGATAATTGCAATGCACACACACACCATTATTTTATAACATCTTCTTTTGATGATGTTATGTAATCGAATAGCACTGGGGGCATCGAAGATTAAACATTAAATCCAAATCGAAATGAAATGCATGTTTCCTGGTTACGTAATACTTTATTTTGAAATGCACAAGTTGACAAATGTCAAGTTTACCTATAAAATTTGTCAGACTTTCTCGTTTCTCCATCTCCAGTCATTTGCATCTGTTGCAAGTACTTTTATTTTTTATGAGGTTATAATTAAGCTCAAGTTTCATCGACAACAAAGTTGTTAAAATGAGACGTTGGCAATTCCGTTAGTTTTATTATAAAGTTATTGCCTGCATTTCGTGACCTTTGAAAACAGCTTTCTACAAACTGAAGATGAAAAATTTGCATTTATGAATGTGCAAAATAGCATTTTATTTCATTAAATTGTAAATTCTCGGCAAAGGAAACCATAAGGGAAATGCAATACTGAGTAGGTTTAATAACGTTTTACACACCAAAGCAGACAAGAAAATTACATTAAATTTTAATAACAAATTATGGTTCATAGTACTGAAAAGTGAGAAACATGTCTCATCATCTAATTTAAATCCCAGATTTGTTTGAATTTAAATTAGGGTAAATTTCATGTTTTGATGACTGTGAAATTTCAAATTTATAGTAGCAGATAAATTAAATGGATTTTTTTGTAACCAAAAATATACGCTTCTTAGAATTTTACCATCGATTCAAGGGTCAATATCAAACTCCCAGGAATTTTTTTTTTAAATATTAAAAGGTACAAGTAAATTTACCTTCAGCCGATTTCTTTAAACATTGTTTTTCAAACACTACCATTGATCGGTTTAAATAATTACTTTTTTTTTGTTTTAGTTACAGTTTTTTTTAAATCAAAGTTTAATCTCACAATATATATGGAAAGCACGACTTCGTTTCACTCTTTAGAACCCGAACCCTTTTATTTGATTAAAAGAGGCAATGAATTAGAAATAGTCTCTAAGAATAGAAGTTTATCTTATAATCAGATCAATTTCTCAGATTACGTCTGACCCTGACAGCATCAGCGCCACAGTTGATCTTTAATTCAAGTAATGGCTGTCTTAGTAACAACTTAATTCGCTTGGTTTTGTTTCCAACTGATTGTTTATCTTCGTCAAAATAACAAATTACCTAAAAAGATAAAAGGTAGTTTGAATTTAATTTTTTTTTTTTTGGTTACCATACCGTACCGTACCAAATTTATCTCAAAAATCTTAAAAGATGAATCAATTCCAAAACTTATTTTAGAATTTCAAAATTTTATCAAGATAAGAAAAAAAAAATGCTTTTATTTTATTTCTACACTCGTCATTATCCATCATAATTGCAGTTTCGTTACTTTCCTTCTGATAAAACTTGTCAATAAATTTCACCACATAAAGGAAAAGATAAAATTTTCTGTTTGAATTTATTTCTTTTGGAAAAACGTGCTTCAGGTATCAAATTCTCGTCAAGTCATTTACAATTTTATTTTCCCACAGCGTAAAGTTTACATAATGGAAAGTATATTTTGTTTCGTTTTTTCTAGAAAACGTTTTCCTTTCTCGTTTTCTTTTTTTACCTAATATTTTGACTGTAAAAATCAGTTTATACACATATTAAAATAAACATAAAATTCTAATTACAGCCATAAAACAGCTCGCTAGAATCAATTTTAACATTACTTTTATTTAATATGTACATTTTGCACGCACCAAAGATAAAAACAACTATAAATTGATTGCATTTCTCATTACTGCGTAAAAAAAAATTGTTTTCCTTTAATAATTTGTTTATTTATTTATTTATTTACAAGTCTGTATTTCAAACTTATGATTTTCCTGCGAGTCAGACGACAGAGATTGCAGCAAATTGAAAATTAATATCAATTCACTTGGGGTAACGACACATATCTCACATTTCACTTAAGGGTAATTTAGAATAAAAAGCCAATTATAGTCACTTTTACCTTGAGTTTGGCTAATCTAATAGATGAAAGTAACTCATTATTTCTAATTTCATTTCTCATTTCAAAACCAACACAATTATCATTTTATATTAACTCCGAATGTCGTTTTCACTGCATTACCCACTTGCGGTTCTCGAAGCTAGAATTTCACTTTATCTCGAAAGATAAGGTGAGCAAAACCTTCATTTTCAACCACCGAACGTATCATTTACACTCAACGCATTTACTTACGATTAACATGAAAATTGGAGTCTTTTGTACCACTTGCGGCTGACCTTAGCCACTTAATTCTCCCCGTGTTTACACGAATGCAAATCCCTGCAAATCCTCGCAATTATTACCATTAAAGAAGAAGTTTCACAGTTTTCATGACATTAAAACAACTGTCATCGATCGGCAACGGTTATCCGCTTTGACTCAAGACCGGAATTGCAAGTTGACAAGAAAATAACATGGTTAATAGATCTGTCACACAGATAACTCGATCGAGTTTTTGATGTGTAAAAAAAGAATGATCTGCTTTAAATGAAACAGTGCTCGGTTTCAGAAGCCGATCTGGCGAACTAAGATGAAGCACGTATCAACCTTTTACTTTTTTCTGCTCTCTGAAACCGAGTTTAAAAGGGGAAAAAAATGAAATCTCAAGTGGATTTCTCTATTTTTACCTTTTACTTGATCTAGTCTTGCTACGTCTCACAAAAAAATTGAATAACTTTAACACTTTTTCTATTCTTTTACCGCATGAATTGTTATCTGTGATCCAAGCGAATTCCTCTTTTGTTCAACTCGCCTTAAGAACTCTATCAAACGTTTTACTAATGGGAAAATCAATTTCACTTTGTTTACTCTCCTTTTTTGCTGAAAAAGTAATCAACTTACTCTTTCTGTAATAAAAAAATATTTTTAAAAAAATATCCTACAGTTACTTTATACGCCATTAATAATTCTAGTTAGCAGGAGAGAAAAAGTTGCTAAGTGAAATAATAATTAAATGAAAGTTTTTACTTTCTATTGAAAAGCTTTCGATGTATTATAATATATTTTTTGCATTATTTAATTAAAATGGAAGAAGCAGAGAAGTTCAATTTCCAAGACAAATGATCAGATCGAGCTTTAATTCTATTAGCAAACGGATTTGATATGTGAAAGATGCGGAGACCTAGGATGAACTTACTCAAATGGATAATCTGCAGAAATTTATTTGAAGCGGCACCGATTCGTGTAATTTAATCTTAAATGAATGATTAACCTAAACTTTTGACCTTTTGATGTAATTGTCTTGCAATAAACAATTTTCACTCCCAGCGCACTTTTTCATCAAATTTTCATCACACGATGCGATTTAATTAAACTTCTTAAACTAAAGTGGTGAGCTTCACTGCACAACATTTAACTGGCTCTGCAGCAAAGCCACTTTCGATAGGTCACACGCTTAAAACTGGTATATCTCTAAAACTGGGTTCACATGCACGCGTTATCGCATGCGTCATGCGTTGTGTTCATGCGCTGCACGTGAACTGCATTGCATTGCATACGCACGATAACATCGCGTACGCCGGCCCAGTAGCAATATTTTTGGGTGTCATTTTACTTTAACAATAACGTGCTATTATCCTTTCACCTGTGAACAGTCAATTTGCTAACAATGTTGTGCGATCAGTTTGTGCGTTACTATGTGAACCCAGCTTAAGTGTTTCAATTACAATTTCATTTAAGTGGTCACCCGCTTTAAATAATTCATTTTTCCAATATCCCAACAACAGGAACAAAGAGGTTTATCGTACCGCTGAATTCCATTATCGCGTTTGTCTGCAATTGACTGAAAAATCACAGGGCCATGTTGCATGTTTTATGTTTGTTTTAGTAGCGGTGTTATGCAGAAAAGCCTCTTATCATTGAAATGTCTTTATTTCCTGTTGTTCGAACAACTGAAAATAGTTTTATGTATTCTCTCGTGTACAAAGACAATTATTTCCAACGCAATTCAAAGGCTTAAATTGGATTTTAAAACGTCGTTAAAACCTTGGCAAAGAATCAGCCAACTTACATCTTTGAATCAGAATTTACTCTATTTTGGCATATAACTTCCGGAGAAAAAAAAATGAGCCCAAAATGATCATTAATTAAGAAAGAGAACAGAGAATTTAGAACTAATTCACAATTCAACCAAATATAGATTTGCTACACAACAATAAAGAATGAAACTACCTTCTTAGAAGTCTAATAAAAGTAAGTGGATGTAGGGATGAATGAAGATATAAATAAAAGCTTGGAAATTGAAGCAATTGTGTAGGGTGAGTAAACAGGTCAAACCTACACTCAAGTACAGCTTAATTTTCCCAATCAATTTGAAAATAACAAAAAAGGCATCAAATGTCAATCAATCAATCAATCAATCAATGAAAATAATTTGATTTGTTGACCTTGAATTTTGAATCAAGTGTCATTCACTTACAAACACTAAACTTTGTTTAATTATAACCAAGTTAGGACCACTTGAAACTCATTACATAAGTGAGTCATACAATATGACAGTCAACAGCACATGTGTGACCTTGTCGAATTATACCAAAAAAAAAAAATATATAATAAAAATATGAAGTAAATAAAAAAAACACAGACAGTAATTTCCGTGTTATTACAAGTAGCTATCAAACCATCAGAAGTGTGGAATTCCACTTGAATTTTATCACCCAGTAACCTAAAATTACATCAAACACATAACAAAGATAATGCAGCCTTTATTGAACCTAAATTTTGATGGTGATGAGGTGTAAATGAAAACACTGACACAGTAATTTGTGTGATTTAAACCTCGTGGGACCATTAGTGACAAACTCAGCCCATAAATTTCGAATAAATTTCTCCGTAAGCAATTTCAAGTGCCAAACGAGACTAAAATTTCAAACTATATATATATTTACCTTGAAAATACGGCAGCGCTTTACACATGAATTCACCAAAGATGAATTTCCTCAACAACTGCCCCGTCAACGTGAAAGGCATGCAGAAAATGCCCAACAGGAGATCACTAATGGCTAAATTGAGGAGAAAAACATTGGTCACGGTCCTCATTCTCTTGTTCTGCACCAAAGTCACAATGACAAGAATATTGCCGACGACCGACAACAGGAAGATGATGGAATAGAGGGTGACTTGAACCTCGATCGGTGGATCAATTACGTACAGGAACTGAGTTTCGTTCGTCGCGTTCGGTGCCTCCGTCGACTCGGACACCAAAGTGACCAACCCGGGCGTGGACCACACGTCGTTCGTTTCATCCATCGTTAATTAACTCGAAATCCGGACGACAAACAATGGGAAAGTGAATTTTTTCTCTCTCATAGATTCATTGGAACCAATTTGGCTGCAGGTCGCATTCCATCGCTGGAGTCACCTTATTTTTGGGAGAAAAGACGGAGCCCGGTAGCCTAGTGCAGTGTGCAACTAACATTGGCACCGATCCCAGTCCCAATAGTGGCTTGGCTGTTCACATGGTGAAGTCGGATGACGTACCCGTGACGCGACATCACGTGGGTGTTTTCAGAATTGATTAAGAAAGAGTGTTGGAAGTTCGTGACGGTGAATAAAATATGTTTAGAGCTAGTTTTGAATGAATAAAATTGAGTGAAGGGATCAAGTCAAGGGTTGGGTTTACAAGTCGAATTGATCGATAAACTGAACGTGGTATATTATAAAGTTCGATGAGGGAAAGTTTTGTCAAGGATAAATGAGTTGTTTTTTTTTTTGTTTTTTTTTTGGTACGTACTGACAAGTTCCTTTTTCCTTATATTTCAAATTTTATGAAAATAGTTTTATTACGTGGCTTCCATAAATAATTCTAGTCATAATGTGGATTATTATTATTATTATTATTGCAACTGATAAAAGCTAAATGATTGTAATTAACTAATCTTAATCTGATTTCCAAACTTTGGGAACGTCTTAATGAGAGTGTTGCAGGGTACGGAAGCTTTGACTGAATATTGGTAATCGATACCTAATTATTGGTTTTTACTAAAACTAAAGTTGCGGTTACATATGTGCATGGCTTTTAATTAAATGTTATCATTGTTTTTATTGTAATTTCATCAATTTCTAAAAAAAAAAATTAAAATTAGTAAAAAATTACTTTTTTTGTCAAATTTGAAACTTTGAAAAAGTTTTTTTTTAAGATCTAGGTATAATAGAACTTATTAATTACATTGCTAATGAACATCCGTGTGAACAAACCATGTGCAAATGAACACTAAATTGGCTTAAAGTTAATTTACCAAAGGCAGAAAAAGTACAGGAAAAAATGCAATTAAGTTGAGATGACATTAGGCACATAAATGAAAAAAAAAATTAAAATATAAATCAGAAGTCTGAGTATTTATTTGACATATCTTTAAAATATCAGTTGTTCATTCAATTTCTGCAACTCTTAACAGTATTTCTATAACCTAAAAACCCTCATAAATATCCTTTCAATTCAACTTTACCCACTTTACCACCAACTTTCACTTTATTTTAAATTGACCAAACTATAAAAAAAACTCCACTGATTCTACTTAACTCTTTTTCAGAAGTAAAAACCACTATAAACAAAGCAATAAATTGGTTTGAATCTATTGAAAAAGTCACTTGCAACCCCACTACTTTACACCAAAATGATGCATTGTCCCCAAACATGCAAGAAAAAAGAAATTACCAGGAAAATTAATGATGTATTCTCGTGATGGAATGCTTTATCCTAACGTCTGCAATCAACACACATTAATTAAAACATTACTCCCACTCTTTAGCTACTCTGACAATACATCAACAACCATTTATCACATAATAATAATAATAATAAAATAATTTTTTTGTAATACCATAGTTAAGACTCGTTTTCTACTCTTTAAAATCATTAAACCGTTGACATTTCAAAATTTATACAAGAGATAAAAAAAACGCTTTTAGCGAAAATGTTGACTAACAATTTAAATTCTCAAGCAGAACTTTGAAAACGACGAATCAATAAATAAAAATAAATAAATAAATGTTTACCAAAAAAATGTCATTTTTCTTTTCTTATATTTCTAAATTGCTTTTTCCCTTTCTTTTACGTGGTGGATTTCTGTCCACGACGTCATGCGACAGTTGTAAGCTTTTTCGCGATAAAAAGTGTGACATAAATAACAAATACGTCTCGCGAGGCACGAGAAGACGTTAAAGATATTGGTGGCACTATTACGGGATTGGTGCAGGGTATAAGAAAGAAGAAAATTGGATCATTGCATTCACAGATAAAAAAATAAAGCCCCCATTGGGGCAAGATGTGAATCTGAGTATGAAAATAAATAAAGTCGTGTAATCCAATAAAAAATTGATTACTTTTGTGGGGATTTTTTTTTTAGCTCCTTGAAAAAATGTTCAAGATTTGGTCAATTTCCATCTCATTTATTATCCCACACCTAACGTATAAAATAAGCGGCAGATCAAAAAATGAGAAATTGAAAAATAAAAAATTTTTCGCCTCAAAGGTTTTGCCGTATTTGCATTTGAGATTGTTGAAAGTTCTTTGCGAAATATCACCTTAGGGCGCACGTAAAATTTAAGTTTTTAAAAAAATCGAATAAGAATCTGTATCTGCAAATCCCTTTATACTCGCGGCAACTTTCGAATCACGTTTTCCCTGCTGGTTCTTGAAAATTGTAAATACGAGTTTGTTTTACAGTTTTACAGTTCAATAAACGCTGAGTTTTTTTATTTACATGAGTGTTATTATATTGAACTTGATATTTTTTATTTTACCTAAATAAAAACATCGTTCAAAAATCTTATGTGTGAGAAAATGCAAAATGTGAGAAGAGGCTAAATTGCATCCTTAAATGCATTTCCACTCTCACGATCTTGATTAATGGCTTGAAAATCAAAAGAAAAGCAATTCCTTTCTGAGATAGTTTACGGACACAAGTTAGCCATCTATTTTCCTTACAAACTTCATATTTTCGACATGACGTGTAAATCACCTTTCAATAGAACAATTTTTTTTTTTTTTTAAGAAAAACCATTCATTCATTCATTCATTTATTTCAGTGGCAACGAAACTCCGAACAACTGCTTTAACTTTTCTTAAATCTCCAAGTGCATTGTGCACTAATCAATAAACCTGTCACTGGCAGTACGCCTACACTATAGTCGGCAATTTACTACAGACGAGAGCATCGGATCGTAAATACCCTAGTGACTGACCTTTTCTGAAAATAAATTTACAACACATTTGCTAAAAATACTTTTTTTTTATACTTCCGTAATAATAAAGTACAACACCCTGGAGAGTTGTTAACACTGGTTCATTAGTCGTGTTATCAGAGACGAGCAGCAACCCCATTTGCACATCATTTACTTCACTGCATAGCTTTAGAAATTAATAACGTGATAGTGATACGGTACAGAATAACGCAATGTAGATTTAGATATTTGAAAATAGGAAAATGAAACTTCACCAGAAATTGTAAAAACTACTTAATTGTATAATTTTACATAACTTTTGTGCAAGCAGAATTTTAGTTTTTTTAACACTACTCGCTCCATCCGAAAAAATGCAACTTTGCATTTTTTTTTTGATCTGGAAATAAATGCAACACATGTAAACTATCAATGAAAATTACTTTAGTTTCACATTTATGCAGACAAGAGCTGTTCAACATTCCAGAATTGCTTCTGGAGAACACCTTACACTCACAAGTAAACACCCAGTTATATGAAGAGCCCCTGTGAATACCAAATTCGGTTGCAGAAACCTTTGATAACTTGCTTCGTTAGTGGCGATTCAGAAAAAAATTCACAACTGCTTGGCACTTCGAATTGATCGGGTTCTTTTTTTTTCATGTGTTGGTAAGTTTATTCTACGTTTTCAGAACTCATTTTGCAAAAATAAAGGCGCAGCAGGTAGTGTTTTGATATTCCTCAAAAAAAAAACAAAAAAAAACAACAACAACAAAAGTTTGATTGCCTGCGTCACAGTCTTCCCGAACACCAATAGACCCCAGAGTTTTATCTGGCATCAGGGCATAATCGTGGATAATTTTTAACTACTCAACGCTTAAAATCATCGCACTAATCCCAGGTCAAAACCAAGATGTTGCATTTTTTTTCGAACGGAAGGAGTAATTTATAAGGGAAAAATGTCCTGTCTTTCCAAGTTATATAACAATTAAGGGAGAAAAAGCTTTATCCAGTGCTTCTGGTTTTATACCGATGTTAAGAGTGAATAGATGAAAGAACCATTTCTTATTGCAGGTGCAACTTCTTCGGCCAGAGATAAGGTGGCGACGTTTGAGGGTAACAGCCATTTTCCTACCATTTTCAACACTTGCACGTACAATTTTACCCCATCGTCCAACTGACTGTTTGTCGACTCGAATAAACTAGGCCAATACCGTACAGGGGATAATACGGTGTGTGCAAGGTTGTGACTTGATATTGCCGCATAACATGAGGCCAACACTCCACCCACAAACAGCGTTCCGGTCTCGGTCAAAGGAACGAATGCTCCTGGAAAATTAGTAAACACCAAACTATTTTTTTTTTAATTGAAAGTGATAACTGTTCATGCGTCTTTAAACCATTTCGTGCGGAAAATAACAAAATTGCAATGCAGGGTTATAATATATATTCAATAATATGAAATAAAAAAAGTGATTCATTTTTTTATTTATCACATGCGTCTATCGTAGTGCGAGATCTAAGAAAGAAAAGTTCAAGTGGCGGAACATGTTCGCATTTATGTGCCATGCGTGTGCATGTGAAAAACTCATATTTCTAAAGAATTTTTGATTTCCCCATATGAAATTCCACAAATTATAAGAGTGCATTCACTCCAAAAGATCAGAAATCAAAGTTTCCCCATTTGTATAAGCGAAATTAAATATTAAAATCATGCAATCACTTAAAATCTTTAAATTAAACACTTACCTTTCTTTACTTCCCTTATAATCTTCACTACTTTATCGACCGACTGATGCGACACGTTGTGAGAAATAACAACACCATCTCCAACTACTACATCTTTTGCATACCTTAATTATAAAAAAAAGTCAAATCTTACATTGTTTTCAATTTTATCAACTTTAAATGCTAACTTTATTTACTTTGTCTTCATTTCACTGTCGTTCGAAGAATTCGCCAGAGTAAACATGAGATGAATCCCGGAAAGGGAAATCTCTTTATTGTCATTAGTACGCAATGTCAGGTATGTCCCATATATTTGCGAGCGTCTCTCCAAAAATGCAATAATGGGGGAAAATGTCAGTTTGTCATGGTAAATATCCTCTGAAATATTTGCAACCGTTATTTCCTACATCTTTATTCTTCTACAAACAAATCTTACTGCTTAAAATTCTGTGACCGACGCGTAAATCCCTCATTTTTATTTCAGTTCCGTTTTCGAGTTGGACTAAAGCGTCTTCCGGAAAACACGTATCGTCCAAACACTTGCAGCAAAAGTACCTCCGAGTAGCGCGACTGTAGCAGTGACAGTTTAAAGCGCCGCAACAGTTTAGTAGATGGGTACTGGAAGCCACTTCCTAAAAACGAGTGAATTAAATATTTTTAATAAATTTTTTTCAAGTTATTTACCCTTTTTTGCACTGATTTTGATAAATTTAGCTCTTGGTTTTTGCCGGATTGGCTGATTGCATCACTCGCGCAGCATCGGATCACCATGGAAACTAAGAGGACGATGATGGAAGCATCCATGTTTGCTTTTCGAGTCTTCAAGCTGTGACGTCATATTTCTCAATGGGGTGAAGTGGCTATCGATAAACAATTATGTAAAATTGATGTGGAATTTTAAAATGTGGAATTTGAATGAGGAGAGGGCATTAAGTGCCCTCTATTGTAATTTGAGGTAAATAATAAAGATTAACCACAAATGTGTAAATTCCAATTTTACTTAAGAAATATTAATGCTATATTTTAAATTAAAATCAGTTTACGATTAGATATTATTATATAATTTATATCTCATCGTATCTGAAGAAATCTTCAAATAAACCTATGATTACGACGCTGCTGCCAGCTCTCGGGTTTCAAATAAACTAATATTATTGAGCCCAAGGCCGCAAACGCCAAAGGCGCTGCAGTAGCCGGGCAAATAGAGCGGGAACTTCGGTAAAAGCAAATTCAAAATCGCACTTTATTGCCACAGAATTTAGTTAAAATAAACAGTAATTATAATTAGCCTTTTTAATTTCAGGGAAAGGGGAACTTCATAAACCTAATAGTATAAACCTTCAATACCTTTTAATAGTATAAACCTTCATAAACCTAATGTGGCTTCCTCATTAGTACACTGCAAGTGGAACCAATAGGGCTTACTAGTTATCTTTTCTCTTCTTTACTCACTTCTTCATTTTTTGTTTCTGCTTTTAATAGGATTAGGGGTTCTTGGTTCTTTATTCTTTTTTTGTTGGCCTTTCTTGGCTTTCGTTTGATTTTTGTTTTGCTGGTAGTCCCTGGATCTTATTGGAGTCGGGGGTGTAACCGGGGCAATGCTTAAGGGCCTCAGGCTTCTGTTCCTAGAGTTGAATACTCTTGTGTACTTGTACATCACACTTCATTTATGTTATAAAAAATTTCAGCCAGTGGAGGCACCCAAAGAAAAAAGGCCTTACAGCAAGACAAGAGGGCCTCAAAATGAATCTTGCTTGTAGACCCAAAAATTAAGTTACGCTTCGGATTGGAGTAAATTGATTGTGTATGTGTATAGTATTTAAAGATTGTGTAATTTTCATAATTTTGTAGTTATTGTTAAATGTGACATGTTGATGTTTTGTGACAGGTCGCTGTATGTCGTATAATATCCGCTGGCAACCTTAAACAAACATACCACCACCTTTTAATTTCACATATAAGTAAAACTGATATTAGAAAAAGTCACACTTCAAAGCGACATTAAAACCCTATTTTCATTACTATGCCAAAATATTACCTTTTCATGAAATAAATATAAAGTGCAAGTGCGAATGCTATATAAAGTAAAATAATTGATGTTTAAAACATCAAAGTACAGTTTATTTTAATTTTTAACTGCAGCCACTGTGAAAACAAGAATCATTAAAAACCAAAAAAAAAAATTGATTTAAGAGTATACTTCTATTTTTGTTTATCTTAAGAAACCAGTGGCTGATAGAAAAGTGTTAAATTAACCATGCCAGACGTGAAGCAATAAAAAGTGCCAGGATTAGTTCCCTTCGTTTAAATGCAGAGAAGTTTGTTTTTATTCACCTCTTTCCCTGTGTTGGTTCAACTTTACTTTACGAAGTAATTCATGCTTAATGTCGCATTCAAATATGGAATTCGGCAATTTAAATTGTACAATTTACTTCTTAAAGAAAAATTAAAGTGTTTCTATCTCGCTTCATTTCTTACATTTTCTTTAATGAAGTTGAAAGAAACGCATCGAATCAATCCAATTAGGGACAACAGAAACTGCATTGATTGCTTCATTTGGCAATTCATAGCAGCATCATTATGGAATCAAACGACTGAATTATGAGTTTGTTTTGTTCTTTCCTGACATTATACCTTCAGTTAAGTTAAAACTAATGAACACCAAAGAAAAACAAGTTGAAAAGCTTGGTAAAGAAAGCCTAACTTGTTCCCATTACTTCATTTGGTCAGCAAAATGAGTTGGCAAACCTTTAGTCACGCTCTGCACACGCAGGAAAAGAGGTTTTTGCTGATTTTAACAACTGTTAATGAATACACTGAATTTGCCAAGTTTGGTAAAAATTCTAATTTAATCTAATATTATTGAATCTTACCTTTTAAAGTATTTGAAAGTTGCCAGATTGCCTTTCTTAAATACAAACTAGATGGCATTACTGGAAGCTAGTTGTTGCCTACTTCAACCAACAGATGGCAGCACTATCCCAACACTGAATATGATTTCTTCACTTCAGTATAAATATTTTAATGAATAATGATTTTATTCATTTTCTTTACATTTTTTTTACCCACAATTTGCAGTGTATAATCTTACAATAATAAACACATAATTTTTAACAACAGTCTGAAATTGTGATGCAATACCACAATAATAAATATCAAAATATTATTAGATGATATTTCAACTTCACTTCCCCATCAAAGTCATTTTGTGATATCAAGTAAACACATATTAAAACACAAAAAAATCGATGAAGACATTTTGGTGAGTTCTGTCTATTTTAAAAAAAATATCTAATTGCATGTTTTTGCGATGACATGAGTGAAAAAATTAATTATTCACTTTCAGAAGATAAAAACATTCCATTTAGCATAAATACACGTGATAAAATATTTTTTTGCATAGGAATATATTATAGATAAAATCAGAAAAGAGAAAAAAAAATGGCCGAACATTATTTAAAGATGTCGAAAAAAATTTTTTTTTTTTTGCATAGTACCTAATTGATATGAAAACCACTTGATAAAATAAACATTTATTGGTATGTAGTGTCGGCCTAATGAAATTTAGGCTTAAGTTCGTTACACCCTTCCCAATATGTGCGGTTCGTCAGCCGTAGCATGAAGTTCGTTAATAGCTCTCCGACCTTTGCGTTTCCTCGAAAGAGCTAAGAATGCAATTCCAGCAATCAAGAAACTGAAGAAACTTATCCACGCCATACCGTATGAGAACCCAAACCCCCAGTCACTGCCCGGAGGGTGTCCGTATTTGAATTTCAGAGTCGCGTACTGAGCCGCGTTCTTCAGCACTTCCAATACAACCAGAACTGTGGCAGCTGTTGATTTTAAAATAAGTGAAAAATAAAAAATGTAATTTTTATTTTGTAAACTCAAAATCTGTTGATACAGTCGAACTCCGTTACAACGAAACTCAAGGGACCGAAAAACATAGTTTGTTGTAAGAGGTTTTCGTTGTAGCCAGAAACCCGACATAACGAAATCGTTCGTTTGTTGTAAGCGAGTTCGTTGCAACGAGGTTCGACTGTAGTTACTGTCTCTATGACATGTGTTTTGGAAACATGCGTTTCAAGTTGCATTTGATATTTATAGTAGAGCATTTACAATATAAAAAGTGAGAATTTAAGTTTGGAATAGCGTCAACAGAAAAGATACAGCTGAGCTGACATTTGATTTTCAACACTAAAGCGAAAGCCATAATCAAGCCGCTGACATATGTGTAAGATTCGTACTTCATTCTCTAATAGTCTCTTAAATTGAGATTTTACGATGCAAAATGCAGTTGCAATTAGATATGTGCTTTAAAAAACGTGCGATGCTAAAAGGAAGTTAAGTGCAAAGTAATTCCAAGATCTAATAATTGGGACTCCAAGCGGACTAAAGGGATTTCATTCAAAGAGTCGTCCAATTTGTAATTAAATTGATTAGGAACTCAAGACAAGATCAATTTAATATCCAAAATCGATAAGAAATATGTTAAATACCTGTCAAAAAGTGGACTCCACCTGCCAAACGCTTGTACATGTATCTTTGCTCTATAAAAGTGTAGAAGGAGAATCCATGACACATGAGCATCAGTATCAGAGCAATAATTGCGAACGCCGTCTCAGTTCTGTAATAATCTAGAAAATAAAGATAAAAAAAAATAATAATAATAATAAAAAAATAAATAAATAAAAAAAATAATAATAAAAAAAAATAAAATAAATAAAAATAAAAAAAAACAGTTGACGATGATAGATGGCTCTAAATCTGTCAACTAAAGTTTAAATAGGAAAAATTATTTTGTGAAAACTTTTTTTTTTAAATTTTGCCCTTTGATAAAATGCAAATAAATTTTTTTGAAATTCAATTTCAGCAATATCAGCTTTGCCGCGTGCAAAAAGGACTCTTTCCCCCGATCCAGATGAGATTTGGAGGGATGGAGAATGATGGATAGCGTTGTCATCGACCTTGGTGTTGATGACTTCTCGCCGTTGTCATGGAAACGCTGGTTTAAAAACAGTTGTGCAACTAAACAGTAAACACCTATCGAGGTGTTTGAACATTAGGTTCGACACTTAACGGCTAATAAAATGCAAAATTTAAATGTAGCTTCTTAGAAATGATTAACCTCGAGTTCCGTTTCACGTTAAAGCGTAAAAAAGTGCAATTCCCATGTAAATTTCGACTTTAATGAAGTTTACCCTGAATAACTTTGCACGGTTTGCAGTTTTTTTGCACTTTTCTTTTATACCTTTACGCGCCACAAAGTCATTTTCTTTTGTATGTGTGTACCGAGTTTTAAAAGAAAGCATTGTCGAGAAGATTAATACCGTTGAGCAAAGTCGTAAAATGCGATGTAAAAATAAGCCGCGAGTTGCGCTCTGCTTGAATTTTTCATGAGACTTGAGATTCGGATCAGTTTTCCAGTGACAAAACGCGGGGAAATTGAGTTTTCTTATTTTTCCATTTTTCACGCAAGTAATCAAACTTTAACGAGATTAACTTCCGATTTTACGTGCGCACAGCCAATCTCTGAAACTTGTCTCATTTGATTTGAGACTCACGTTGAATTATTTATTGCTTCGCACGTTGTCCGGGCAATTTGTAAAACCACTTCACTTTTAGTGCGCAACAAAATGAACATACGCAAATTCCACGCCATTTCTACCAATTATTAATCGATTTTCCCATAGGAATAACACGGAAGGATAATTTTAGTTGCAAGACTAAAAGAGTTTGCTGTTCGTTAAATGATGTTTATATTTAGTAACTCGTTCTCGTTTTTTCGGGTGACAAAATTCCTTGTATTTTTTAAACATCTTCGCGACACACATTTTCAATTTCAATCAGTGCCTGGTGATGCAACAGCGACGCATCCCGCTGAGGAATGGAAAAAAATTTAATTCACTCAACCCCCGGCCACAACTTCATCTAAACACTTCGATTTCGTTAATGCGTGCGACGCTTAAAGCTGCGACTATAAATCGAAAGTTTCGAGAAGGGCTTTTATCCTTACCTAGAATAACGTGATCGACTTCTCCTTTTTTGCTTTTAACTTCTTTATTGCTCGGGAACATGTCGTGGTTGTGGCATTTAGCTGCGGGAAGAGGAAAACAGGAAAAAATTTATCTCAATTTTTAAAGAAAACAAAGTGGAAATAAAGTGGA
Source organism: Geophilus truncorum (assembly GCA_034695745.1). Classification (NCBI taxonomy): domain Eukaryota; kingdom Metazoa; phylum Arthropoda; class Chilopoda; order Geophilomorpha; family Geophilidae; genus Geophilus; species Geophilus truncorum. Next base: position 351 of record JAQFZP010000260.1, on the reverse strand, counting down.
AAAAAACAGTGTTTAATTGGAACTGACACTCCATTTTGGATCATCAGTTACTGACATCAACTTCCACCCACTTGTCAGTTAGATTCATGTGTAAAACTCCCAAGATTAATTGAGAAGAAAGTGTAAAATTAAGTTGAATGTTGCAGAAATCCGCTTTAAAACGTTAATTTAGGCTTAATTAATACCGTTTATCGAATTACGTTTATAATTAGGTCATATTTAACTTTTTTCGATATAAAAATTTAAAAAATGGTTTTGAGTACTAATAAATTTGAAACTTAATTCTCCGTTGACGTTAATGCTACTTTGGTGAGAAATGTGAGACATAAAGAAATTCGCATAACATTTACA
>JAQFZP010000259.1:0-44159 GCA_034695745.1 Geophilus truncorum | reverse complement strand
ATTGTAGTAAGGTTTCTTTGCAACTGAAATGTCATTATTAAATCAGTAAAGCACTAGCTTTGCTCAAGGCAACATCTCTTTTTTTATTCTCTCTCTCTTGGCTTCTTTTTCTTCCTTTCTTGCACTAACATTAACATTAGCCCTAACTTAAGGGACTTAGCATTGTACAGTTAGCTTTGTAATATGCTGTATCTTTTCACGTTTTTCTATTCTGTTTTTCAACTAACTTTTCATTGATTTTTATATCGTTCACTCATTGGAATGTAAAAGTATTATATTTAATGCTTAAGTTAACATTTGTGTTATTCGTAAATGAAAAAATGGCTTTTCCTCGTGTTCTGTGTTTTATATTAGAAAATGTAGAAGTATTATATCTAGCGCTTCTTCTCAAATAATAATAATATTTACACTACATCTTTTTACATATTTACATTCTATTTTCCAACTAACTTTTCATTGTTTTTTTTTTTGTTTATAAAAAGTGAACTTACAACTTTCAACTCATTTCCAAAATCATTTCTGATTGCTTTAGTTTGACTTTGCAGTTCTAGTTCTATTTTTTATTCTGTTTTTCAAAAAACTTTACACTATAACTTCTAAAGTGTATTCTATTAATCTATGCATTTTGTAGCATGTGTTTACGGATATTTGTCCAATTGTCCGATAAACCACTCACTTTATTCTTCACAGCTTTACAGTATGACACATCAATACATTGAAATCATATTACCACATTCCAAATGATAAGAAACTCACTAAATACACTGAATCAACTTCAATACAACAATCAACGTTGCATTTACATAAACTACACTACAAATACAAAATAAGCGATACTTTTTAGAGCAAATAACCAACAAACTCCTCTATTTCTCTAAAATATATTCACATAACTTAAATACATTCAATGCATGCCATGTTTGTTAAAGGTGAACGAACATGACATTACGTGTAACATCAAATTCTAGTTTGTTTTCCAACACATGATAAAAGTAATAAAACAAACTCTTCATCACCTACTCCCTCATTTCGTTGAGTCTTTGGCTAATGTAGACTATAACAAACAAAATTGTCCTGCCTTTTAACCCATTGTCCTGATTTTTGATTAACTGTGTCCCGAGATCAAAATTTTGTAGTTGGCAAACCTAGCAATAATTCGTTAAACGAGAGTTCGTTATATTATATCCGACTTTTTTTTTAACATTACCGGTACGTATATATGAAACCAACGAGATATGGCTAGTGCGTTCGTTATATCGAACAATTCGCTAAATGCGAGTTTGTTACATCGAAGTAATGTTAATTTCTGATATTTCTGTATTTTGAAGGAGATCTGACACCGGTTAAGGTTGAGATGATTTGCAGTAAATATAGAGAAATGAAGGAATCGTTTACGTTGATTATTGAGGAATTGACCATTTTGGAGAGGAATTTGAAGGTTACTGAAGAGCAGAAGCAGAAACAACAAAAAGAAAAGGTAAATAAAAAAATTGAACTAACTGTTATTTTTATTAAATAAACTGAATTTTATAATAATGTTTTTAGGAAGAAATAGACGCGTCACTCGTAGCCGCAAAGGCCGAAGCTGAAGCGGCCAAAGCAGCCGCAGCTGCCGCCGAAGAAGCGCGAAAAGCCGCCGAAGCTGCGACAAAAACCGTCATTACGGAGAAGCAAATGGTAACGCAAAAAGTACAAACCGTTACAGCAGTTCCAACCGAAGAATCATTAAAATCCAAACTGGGACTTCGCCCGATGCCACCGAAATTCACTCTTCAGTTACGTGATGCAGAAGTCCAAGAGGGATGCAGATTCAAGTTTCAATGTCGCGTTGTCGGTTACCCGATACCGGAAGTGCAGTGGTTCAAGTCAAACGTATCTATAAATAACAATCCTGATTACCACATCACGTTCCACGATGGACTTTGCACTTTGACCATCGAAGAGACCTTTTCTGAAGACTCAGCACTGTTTACATGCCGTGCTAACAACACAGCGGGTTTTGCAGAAACTAAAGCAAATTTGACAGTTATAGGTATTTCTCACAATTTGACCACTACCGTAATTAATTCCCCAGGGTTTCAATGTCTGACTTTATTTTTAGAGCAAAAACCACGAGAAGAGTTGATCGCACCGAATTTTGTACGCAAACTCGAACCCGGTTTCGCTAAGGAAGGAACAGCTTTTAAGTTCGAGTGTGAAGTCACTGGTCTTCCACTTCCGGTTGTTTCGTGGTTTAGAGACGAAGTTTGCATCGATAATTCACCGAATTACTCCATTACAAATAACAACGGTTTATGTATTTTGAAGTACGTAACTTGTAGTGTAAGATTTATATTTCTACTTGATGTTTGTACTTGTTTTTAGTTTTCCGGAAGTGAGGTTAGTGGACAGTGCGAAATACACGTGCAAAGCATCGAATCCTGCAGGACAAGCCACTTCAACTACTCGTTTGTCTGTTGAATGTAATAATTTGTATGTTTATGTAAAAGAAACACACTTTAACAACAATTTTAATACATTTTTAGCGCTGGAACCAGCAGATCCACCAATTTTCACACAACCTCTTTCAAACGTGATGGCACGAGCAGGTCAGAAACTCAAGCTAGAATGCCGTGTTTTCGGTGTTCCGGAACCAGTTCTCACTTGGACTCATAACAACAAACCGATAAAAACATCAGAAACAACAAAAGTGATGTGACAAAAATTTCAACTTTTAAAAATAAAAAAATTATTTTTTATATATAGATTCACCAAGAACCGAGTGGAGAAACAATTTTGACCATATCAGAGGCGTTCCCGAAGCACGTGGGTGTTTACACTGCAGTTGCTAAGAACCGTGCAGGGGAAGCAACTTCATCGTGTAGCGTTTCTGTCAAGGGACGACTCCCACTCGAAACATCGTAAGAAAAATTTTTTTTCAATTTTATCTTTAACTTTTAAATATTCTTCTTCATCTGCAGTGACTCGGAAATTGCATCCGACGTCGAACCGGTGAAACCGAAATTCGTACAAGAATTAAAAGACACTCGAGTGATCGAAGGAAGGAAAATTCGACTCGATTCTGTAATCATTGGTCAACCAGAACCAGAAGTGAGTTAAATGAGACAAAATATAAAATGACTAGTACTGATCGAACCTCGATATAACGAACTTGTAGGGACTGTCCAAATGTGTTCGTTAAATCGAGAGCTCGTTTATAATTTTTATTTTCTTAAATCAGAAGCAAATTTCTGGTTTTTTTAAGATTTAACAATGTTAAATGAGTGAAAAATAAATTGCAAATAAAATAACATTTGTACTTACTTTGGGTTAGGGCAGCCATTTTTTTTTTAAAGAAAGTGGGTCTTAAATCGAGTTATAATTGACTTCCGGTTCGTAAAATGTGTTCGTTATAAGCGATAATTTGCTAATTTGTTTTTAACATTGAGTTCATGGAAAACCAACTAAAAATGTCTCGCATATTCGTTATATCGAACAATTCGCTATATGTGAGTTTCTTATATCGAGGTTCAACGTGTAATTTTTATCTGTTATTTACTCCAGGTCATTTGGTACCAAAATGAAAACCCAGTGAAGGAATCCAACGACTTCCAACTGTTATTTGAAGGAGATAAATGTTCTCTAGTCATCAAAGAAGCGTATTTAGAAGACTCAGGGTTCTATAAAGTTGTCGCAATTAATTCAGCGGGTGAAGCGAGTAGTAGTTGCAAGCTGTCTGTGGATCGTAAGAATTATTTTTATTTATTAAGTTATAATTTTTTTTCTGTAAAAAAATTTTACATAAATAATTTTTGTGTATTTTTAGCTGCACCAACTGAAGTCGTTGAAACGAGGTCAACATTTGCTCACTTAATTTAAATTTTTAAAATAATTTTTATTTTTTTATTTTATTTATTTAGCAGAAAGGAGTTTGTTTCTGCTTATGAGAAAACGATTCCACCTAAATTTGTTAAGTTGTTATCAGACGTAACGGTAAGTGAAGGCGACCGGGCGCAACTGGAATGCAAAATCACCGGTCAACCGGAACCAGTTATCAAGTGCTACAAAGATGACAAGGAGATCTTTGAGTCACAACACTGCAATGTAAGTAAAAAATTTGTCAATTTTAAAGCTTCTCTTCTTACTATTAACTTTCAAAAATCCACAATAGAGGGCGCCACTAGTTATAACTCATAAATAATTATAACCAATAGAAATTACTCTACAGCTAGAGAGACAATGTGTTTAAATAAAGTTATTAATACATCTGAGTTTACAGATCATCACAGAGACAAGTGGGGTCGTGAAAGTGGTCATCAACAATGCAACGCTTCAAGATGACGACACCTACGCAGTCAAAGCAACGAATAAAGTTGGCGAAGCAAAATGCTACTGCCACATCACAGTGACCAAACCCCAAAAGAGGGATCCACCAATCACAACAGCTCCACCAACTTTCAAGAAACTATTCGCAGACAAATTTGTTTACAGCAGAGAGTCAGTCACATTTGATTGCGTTATCGGTGGAACCCCACCTCCCAAAGTAAGTTTCTTTTTTAGTCTCGTTAACTTTTAAAGAGGTTAAAAGACTCGTAGATAGAGAAACAGTCGAATAGCGATTTTCAAGGCGAAGGAATTTCTAAACAAACAAAATTTATTATACATTTTTATAGTTTGGACAGGTTCGCGGCTTGCCAGAATTAAAATAAAAAACATCTTCAGGGAGACTTAAAATAACCAAAACCGTGCTCAAATCAACTTGAAAAATACTACTTCAAGGTCCACTCCCAAGGTTTTTAAAGAACACTCAATAAAAGATGCTGAAACAAACGCAAAAACTCATAAAAATACATCAATTATACAAACATTCGTGAGAGGTTTCAACTTTCATTGACCTTAATTATCCAATTAATTTTTTATTTACACACTGAGTCATTTAAAACCCAGTTATTAAATGTGGGAAATTGAAATGAGAGTATTTTTACATGGGACACAATCAAATGGGAGAAATTATCTGAAATAAATAAGTTTAAAAAAAATTATAAAAAAAAAAAAAAGAAAAGGAAGTGTTGCATCTGGTGTAACATTTCTTAGTTCTCGACTTGTCGTTAGCCGTCTATTGCTGGAACGCTCAACTAAATTTGGCACCCAGGGCTGAAGGATCTTGGCTCGTGTTGCCATCCAGTCCATCTAGTGCCATGCTTTCGTAGGGTTTAGACTCTTCATCGCTCTCATTTTCATAGAGGAAGCTAGGATTGTGAGGAGACGGTAAGAGTATATATATATCTTATAAGTGTTGTTTTATCACGGATGGAGAAAATTGTGTTTGATATTTAATGCGTTTTTGGTATTTTACACCATTGAATTTTTAAATATTTCATTTTTCTTGAGATTTATTTTAGAAGTAGGAAGCAAAGTTTTATAAATAGATATCTTTCAGAGCATTGCCTTGATTGTGTAAAAATGTTTTCTCTTTGCCTTTAAAGAAAACAGGAAATGCACGGATTTATAATTGTTTTATTTAGTTGGATTATAAATTTTCATTCCTTACATTGCGTTATGCTTATGTAAACAGATTAGGCCTAAATTTAGTTAGGCCTAACTCTCAACTTTTTTATTGTTTTGAAAAATCAAAGTTGACCATCACTGACCACTGGTCAGTTTCAGTAAAAAAAATTGACTGATATTAAAGGTTTACATTTTTTATTTTTTTATTTTTATTTTTTTTTTAAGGTCCAGTGGTACATTAAAGGTGAACCGGTAACCAGTCAACGAGAAAACACAATTATAAAAATGGACGGAGAGGTTCATTCGATCACAATTACAAAGGCGAAAGAAGAAGACTCGGGAAGGATTTCGGTGACCGCAGAGAACGAGAGAGGAACTGCAACGTGTTCTGCAGCTCTTACTGTTGCCGATACAGGTAAAATACAGCAAAAGAAATAAATATAACGAGTAAAGAAAGGCAAAGAACGATGGCATTCGATGTGTAGCAGTTGTTGCAGACATTGCAATTCTATGTTTACCACTGTACTAGAAAAGGAACCAACTGGCACAACTTCAACACTTTGGCCATTTAAAAAAATTTACGCCGCATAAACTGAAACTTGAAAAGGAAACGACTGAATTTGTCTTTCCTTTTGCTTTTACTTAATCCCAGAAGTCCTTGTCACACAAGTGGTACCTAATTTTAACCGTACTCAACCGTGCTGTGTCTGAAACCAACTATTTTTAGATATGAATTTAATCATTCCACAAATTCATCATTCACTGATTAAAGCTCTCAATGCCAAACAGAATTTAAGCATTTTAATTTTTTTTTATTTTATAAAAAAAAATAACGCCATCTATTGACAAAAATTATAAACAATAGATAAAAATCTTTTCAACTTTTTAAATAGATACTGAAGAATGAGATTTTAAAGGCTTTGTTCGTTTTTTGTTTATGATACCTTTAAAAAGAGTTTGATCTAATTTCTCTTCAGTCTTAACTGATTGGCGGTCGGCCAAACAAACATTTATAAATGTCTGTCTACGGTACAGGAAACATGTGTTGTTCTTTGTATAAGGTATAAGGAAGAGGCTATTTTATAAGTTCGAAATACAATATCGGGATTTAATCAACTGAGGCAAATTATTAATTTTTTTTTTTTGAATTATTTTCTTTAGCTCGAGCGCCTTCGCCATCTGAAATCAGCAGAGAAATCATGGTTCTGGACGGAGCTAGTGAAATACAGAAAAGGTTTGAAATTTTAAGGGGAAAAAAATTGTTAAATAAATAGAAAAATAAACAGAAATTGTTTATTTTTAGCATGCAAAGCAGTTCTACGGTATTGAAGAAATCGACCATTATGCAATCGGTTCAAACCAGTCGCACCACCACCGAAGTGCGATCGGGCGGAAGTACCGAGATGCACAGCGTAAAGTCGCACGAAGAGATGGGGCTCAAGCAAATTGGCGATGCCCCTATTGAGAAATTCCACGCATCGAAGAAAGAGGAGATGCATCAAGTGGACAAGGAACCCATGATGATTAAAGAAGTGACGCAGATCACTAGTAAAGACAGTCCCATGACAGTCCACATACTGGACAGGACCACGAGTCAGTTCCCCAAGATCGAGTCTCTCACCCACAAAACACAGCCGCCGAGATTTACGAAACCGGTCGCGAGTTGTGCGGTCAAAGAGGGAGACAAGGTCACTTTTGAGGGAGAAGTTGAAGGTGAATTAGACGGTTTGATAAGCGCCATCTATTGAGAAATTTAATAACTATTTTTTTTGTAGGTTATCCCACTCCTAGTATCAAGTGGTACAAAAATGGGGCTGAGATATTCAGAACAGACGTTGAATCGACTTATGAGGATAACAAGGTCGTTTTTAAGATCCCACGAGCTATCACCAAAGATAGTGGACAGTATACATGCACAGCGAGAAATACTGGAGGGACAGCGTCAAGTGCAGCTGATTTGATTGTCAAACGTGAGATTTAATAAAAATGATAAAGAGAAATGACAAATTTTAATTTTTTGTTGTTTATTTTTTAATAGAGCACACAGAACCACCTCAATTCGTACAAAGGCTTCAAGCCAGACTCGTGAAATCTGGGGAGAAAGTCGAGTTGGAAGTCGAAGTTCAAGGAGTCCCCGAACCGGAAGTGACTTGGTACCGGAATGGAAAAGAGATCAACAAATCAACTGGTTACCGGATCAAGAAGCACGGATTGAAGCACATTTTGCTCATTCCTGAAGGTAATTTTTTAAAATAACGCTCCCTGGTGACAATTTTTATTTTTTGTTTGCTATTTTACAGCTTATCCAGATGATTCAGGTAAATTCACGGTGAAGGCAACGAACACAGCAGGCGAGGCTCAATGCGTGGCCGATTTCGTGGTGGAAGCGCCCGACCGGCCACTGGAGATCCAGAAAGTGACCACAGTGCAACAGAAGTCAATGGTAGAAGAGAGGAAACAGATGTACACTAAAGTGTCCAGTGTGGTGCCCACGACGCAAGTCAGCATCAAGACTGAGAAGGTTTTTGGAGAAGCGGCTCCGGAAGTTCCCATTCCGGTAACTCAGGTTCCGGAGTCGCGAAGTCCCCCAGAGTTACCAAGAAGTGAACCAAAGTCCACCACCACCACAACGCTCGACTACCAACACCAGTCGATGCGCTCGTCTACTCTCATCATGAAGAGCCAGATCCCTCCAGAACCCATAAAACCACCCCCTCAGCCCCCGCCACCCATGATTCTGCCATCCACTGACACTACGTTGACGCGCAAAGTCAATGTCCAGCAGGAATCGACGAGAACGATGACATCACTTTACCAAGACAGGTACACCAGTGACCGATCGATGACCATCAAGCACCCGGAGCCTCTTCCACGCACCCCGACGCCGGTGCGGGTCGTGTCGCCGGTCCGCGCACCGTCCCCGCGACCCCTGCCGGTGTACATGCCTCCTTCACCGCCGCTTCCTGAACCAGGACCGCCTCCCGAATTCGGTTTCGTCTCCGTTTCGCCGCAACCCGAAACTCCACGTTCAAGGTCTCCGCACGTGACCGCACCGAGACCCATGTCACCTTTGGCGAGACCGAAGCCGATTTCGCCCCTGGCGAGACCGATATCGCCGAAACCGCGACCGGTGTCGCCAAGACCGCGACCGCTGTCGCCACTGGTCATGCCGTCGCCGAAAATATACACGCCGGAGTTGAAACCGGAGTCGCCGCCGGAGTTCGGCTTCATGCCGACCCCGCCGCCGATTACTCCGCCGCCGGAGTTCGGCTTCATGCCGACCCCGCCGCCGATTACTCCGCCGCCCTTGATCCGGCCGGTGTCGCCGATCAAGCCGCGAACACACACGCCGGTCAAGAGGGTCACTATCACCCCGCAACCGACTTTCATCGCTAAAGAACCGCCGATGCCGCCACGTGGACCCGCGCCGGAATACTACTTCGCACCGCCGCCGGAGATAGAACCCGGTCCGCCGCCGCAGTTTGGATACATCTCGATCGATTCGTCCAGGGAAACGAGAAGAGAGTTGCGGACTGTGACACCGGAAGTCACAATGACGCCACCATTTTTCATCAAAGTAGATAAACCGTTTAAAAATATAAGAAATTTGTTATTGAGACAAATGTTATTTCAGGTTTTACAAGACACCACTGTCTACGAACGACAAACGCTGATCCTCGAATGCGTGGTGAACGGCAACCCAATGCCGGAAGTTTATTGGTCTCTGAACTCGAGGAGGTTGACTACAGTGAGAGATTACAAAATCACCTTTCAAAATGGCGTGTGCCGATTGGCAATCGACAAGGTGTTCCCCAAAGACGGAGGAAACTTTGCCTGCACGGCCACCAACCCAGCTGGCACTGCAACTACTTCTGCAATCGTGACTGGTGAGTTGTTTACACAATTCGGCTTTTTCAGCCAAAAAGAGTGTTTTGTGTGTCTGTCTATATATAAATACTGGCACTGTTGAATAAGAAGCAGATGCTCTGAATTATATTTCCTGAATTGCTTAAGAAATGACATCATGTCAACTGGTGCAGAAATGAATTGCAAATTCAAGACTTAGTCAGTGATGAGTTTAGGATTAAAAATAAATTTTTTTTAAAGTTTTTTTGTATGTAAATATTTTAGGGTTTATGTTGATTTATGAAATTTATTTATTTTTTTGGTTTATGGTCGGTGATTAATTATGAAATTGTGAAAATTGGCTCTTTGGTTTATGACCATAAACAACTATGTGCTCTTTGCTCCAAAATTGGCCTCTTGAAATGCGATCCAAAAGAAGAGAAGTGTTGGATCTAAATTTAAGTTAAGAGTAACATGTTGCATCTTTGTCGTCACTCGTTGCACCTATTGAATGCGCATGTCTAAGATGCTTTGCATCTTCATCATTATGGAGGCGGAGCTAATTCCATCTCTTTTACATCATTTCGATCTCCAGGCCTCAGAGTGCAGGGTAGGAAATTTTTTTTCTCTTTATTCATAATCGATTTTTGAACTCAAAATTAGGTATTTTTAATTTAATTCAAAAAATTACAAATTTAACAAAAAATATTTTTTTAGAAAAAAAAATCTAAAAAAATAAAAAATTATAATGTCAACATAAACCTTGAATTTAATGTCCATGTAAATTGTATATCATTTGTTTATTTATTGAACAAGTATGTTATATAATAATTTGATTTTTTTGGAATTTATTATACTTATTATAATAATGAAAACAGATTTATGTAATTAAATTCTAATTTTATTTTTTTTTTATTAAATTCTAGTCGAGAGAATGGTGATTCAACCACCGAAACCGTGAGTGTATCTTTTATAAATCTAATTCTGTTTATTATTTGTTATTAATTTCAAGGATTTAAATGATTTAAGTGAACCTGATTAGATAATCTTTAAGAATTTAAGAAGGATGGAATTGTTTGGCCATGGGAGAGATTGTCACTTATTTTTAGAACAATTCTTTAACTTTTTTTTCATCCATTTCCTTTTTAAATAAAAACTTAAAAAAAAATAAAAATAACATGTGTTTTCATCAACCCCAATATTATTTACAAAACATTTATAAATAAATATTAAACTTTAATAAAAAAAATAATTTGATACCCAACCTTAACCTTAAAAGTTGCGATGTCGTTAAAATATTTAAAGAATTGAACAAATGCCACCAAGTGAGCAAACGTCTAAAGATAAACATTTTTAAGTCCGGGAAAAGTCTTTTTCGGGAAAAGTCTTTTTCCCGTTAATTAAAATTAGATAATCAACATAACGATAATTTTCCCTGTATTTTTTATCACGTTAAAAATCAATATTTTTGCATATAATTTTATTTCTAGTTAATTTCCTACTGGAAGTTCTCTAAAAATAGTTTCGTTTTTTTTTTCCAGTACGAAACAGCCCCAAGCGGCTGCTCCGCCGACTTTCGAAAAATTAGATAGAAATGCCAGACTCGTGGAAGGTGGAAATGCCGTTTTCGAATTGGTCATCAAAGGCATCCCTTCCCCGACTGTCGTTTGGACGAGAAAGAATGTTGTCATCAGAGACAGCAATAAGTAAGTGATGAGTTATTTTTACATTTGTATACAAATATATATAACTGATATTTTCAAACAGATTTCAAGTTAAATATGACGTTGCATCAGGCGTAGCATCACTACTCATTAAGAATCTTCAACGAGAAGATGAAGGCGAATACACTTGCACTGCCACCAATCAGTACGGTGAAGCCATTTGCACTGTGTTTATTCAAGCGCAAGGTAATTTTAACCTTTTTTTAATTTTTTTTTTAAAGTTTAATCTTTTAATCTTTTATTTCTAGATGTTGTCGTTATGCAGCGCCGACTTCAAGAGACAGTTCGAGTGCAGAAGCAGCGCAAATACGAGCACGAAATCAGTACTGTGAAGCAGGAAACCGAATTACGAAAGAGTTACGCGCATTTCGAGAAGAGTTACGAAGAATTGACGTCTGGAAGAGACGGCGAACCGCCGAGTCCGACTTTCTACACCAACGGTACTGACGAGACTTTCAGAGTTGACACTTTCGAGTACCGACTGCTCAGGGAAATCGAGTTTCGTGAGTCGCTCACCAGACGTCTCATCTACGAAACATCAGAAACAGACACGACTGATGGAGAGTTGACGGACGAGAGTGGACCCCTGTGTGCGCCGCAGATTCTTCAGCGCCCGAGAAATAGCAAACTTCTCGAGGGAACCGATGCCACATTCCAGGCTATAATCACCGGAAATCCGAGACCACGGGTACGAAAAGACAAAATACATTTATAAAAAAAAATAATAAATATAATAAATATTTTCTAGATCACGTGGTTCAAAAATGGGGTTCGCATCTTTTCTTCGCACCGAATCGAAATCACGTTTAAAAACCAACTCGCAACTCTGCGAATTCGCAACACTGTTCCAGACGACGCCGGTTATTACACACTCCTAGCGGAGAATCGAAATGGTCGCGTCGTGTGCTCGGCACAACTGATAATTGAAGCAGTTACTAGCAGAGAAGACTTCCGGTTTACTCAATTGCACAAAACCGAAGTAGATGGCGTTTACCGTCGACCGTAAGTGTGGAAATTAAATTTAAATTTTTAAATGTATCAATAAATTTGATTTATCTTTCAGAATGACTCCGACGCAGATTGTATACGCAACTTCTCCTGCACCCGAACCGGATACGATCGATATGACACCAACTAAGAGCTTGAAACCATCTTTTGTGAAGATACCAACTGATAAAGAAATCACTGAAGGTATTTAAACTAATATTTTTATTTTTCCACGACTTATTTTGATGTTATTTAAAAAAAAAAAAGGTAAAATGGTACGTTTCGACTGTCGAATTTCTGGTCGACCGTATCCCGAAGTTCTCTGGTACTTGAACGGCAAACTGATCCTGAACGACCAAAACCACAAACTGATAGTAAACGAAGCAGGAAATCATTCATTAATGATCACATTGACCAATCAAAACGACGCTGGCACTTACACTTGCATCGCCCGAAATAAGGGCGGAGAAGCGTCGTTTCAGGTCAAATTGACAGTCATAGGTATAAAATCTAAACCAAACACTGTCAAAATTAACTCACATAATTTTTTAAAACTAATCTTCAGAACGAGAGCAAGTAATTTCGCCCAAATTCGTCGAGCGGTTCCAAACGATGCACGTGAGAGAAGGCGAACCGTTGACACTTCACTGCCGAGCAGTTGGCACACCGACTCCGCGCATCGCATGGCAAAAAGACGGGGTTCAGATCCACTCGTCGCCCGAATGTCGCATCGACACAGACGGAGGAACGTCTTCGCTCACCATCTATCGCAGCAAGACCTTCGATTCGGCGTGGTACCAGTGCACTGCCCAGAACAGTGCGGGCAGCACGGCTACCCGTGCCCGGCTGTACGTCGAGATCGAACCGACTATTCAAACTGAACCGTGGAGACTGACCCTTCCGAGACCGACCAAAGTCATCCGACCTGCGTAAGTTTTGGAAAAAAAAATAATATACAGTCGAACCCCGTTCTAACGAAGGTCAAAGGACAGAATAATTTGTTCGTTATAACGGGTTTTTGTTGTGTCTTGAACGAAATCGTTCGTTGTACAGTAATAAGATTTTTTTAAATTAATCCTCTTTTTCTTATCAGGGGTTCGCCCGAACGAGAAATCATTTGGTTGCGTCACGTTGAAAGAGCACGTCCACGACAACAACCGGAAGCAGAGGACACTCGTATCAGAAGTGCCCCAATGTTCACTCACCTTCTGAAGGACATCAAAGATTTGACCGAAGGTGACCGCGTTCACTTTGAAGCTCGACTCGTTCCCATTGGAGACCCCACGATGAAAATTGAGTGGTTCTTCAACGGCCGTCCGTTAATAATTGGTAAATTTCTCACTTCAAACCAACCGGAAGTGCTTTTTAACTCAGTATTTTTTTCACCATTCAAGGCTCTCGTTTTATGACTCACTACCATTTCGGCTACGTCACACTGGACATCATCAGCGCAACGTCAGAAGATGCAGGAACGTACACCTGCCATGCTGTCAACGAACTGGGAGAAGACAGTACGCAAGCGACTCTTACCGTCATCGCCCGATCAAAGTTGGAGTTCTCCTCGCAGTACCCGCAGAGTCTGGAGAAGATCCAGCAGTTGGAGGACTGGGAGAAGTACCACAGACAAGTTTCAGTAGAAGAAACCGTGGTGCAGAAGCCGGTTTTCATCAAGGAACCGAAGAACTTAACCAACGTGCGGGAGAACCAATTCGCCCACTTTGAGGCTCAAGTCACACCGATGTCGGATCCCACTATGAAGATCGAGTGGTACTTCAACGGCAGACCCCTACAGGCCAGCTCGAGAATTACAACCATTTATAACTTCGGTTATGTGGCTGTTAACATCATGTTTATCCGACCGGAAGATGAAGGCACTTATACATGTGTGGCGAAGAACAAAGCTGGGTCTGCCACCACCAAAGCCACTTTAACTGTGCATTGTAAGATGAGAATATTGTATTATCTTTAAAAAAAAATTTTTTTATAAATTGCTTTAAAAAAATTTTTTTTTTATAAATTGTTTAAAAATAATTTTTTTTTATAAATATTTTTTATAAATTGTTTTAAAAATAATTTTTTGTTATAAATTGTTTTAAAAATTTTATTTTTTTAAAATATTTTTTAGTGCCACCTGGTGGTGTTATTACCGACACAGGTGTGATTGAGCAGCGACAATATATAGAAAAGACGGAAGAGTTGGAGGCATATCAGAAAACGACATATTACAAGTCGACGGAGGAAGAGTACGTCGAAACGGCACCTAGGTTTATAACTGAGATTAAACATCAACTGAACGTACCTGAAGTCCAGGTGGCGCACTTTGAAGCTCGTTTAGAACCATTGGGTGATCCGAATCTCAAAGTTGTTTGGTTAAAAGATGGCAAACCATTAGAAGCCAGTAAGTCGTTGAAATTAAAATAAACTGGAAATGAGATTTTTGAATAAAATGTTTTTTTTTTCTCTTTTTTTTTAATCAAGGTTCCCGTATAACGACTTTCTTTAATTTTGGATACGTGTCACTTACGATCAAAGACGTGAAAATCCAAGATATTGGCACTTACACGTGCAAAGCGACTAATAGAAAGGGAACGGCAACGAGCACTGCCAGATTGACCATTCTAAGTAAGAATTTTTATAAAATTAAATTTATTATAAAATAAATTTAAAATGTAAATATTTTTTTTGTAGCTTCTAAAGGTCTTGTATTCGAGACTCAGCACCCTGAAGGCCTGGAGAAAATTCAGCATCTCGAAGACACGTCACGTTACACTCGTCGAGTGATGGAAGAGACGATGATTAAACAAATCCCACGACTCAAGCCCCTCAAGGGACCCGGTCACGTCCCGGAGGGTGAAAGAGCTCACTTTGAAACATACCTCGAACCACGTGACGATTCAACGATGAAAGTCGAGTGGTTTCTCAACGGCAGACCACTACAAACTGGTCATCGATTCCAAACTTATTTCGACTTCGGTTACGTCGCTTTGGATATTCTCTACGTTCATCCAGAAGATACAGGAGTTTTCACTGTCAGAGCGACTAATAATGCCGGAAGTGCCACTCAGACGAGCGAACTTATCGTTATCCGTAAGAATACAGTTTGCCACTCTCGTTGTGAAGTACTTCCCATTGGTCGGAATAACAAAATTTTTTTTTTCTTTTGATCAATCGGAGTTACTCTACATCTAGAGAGACAATACACATCACATTGAAATAATTATATATTTTTATTCTAGTTAAAACTCCTATCGATACCAGCACGATCCACAAAGTTGGACTCGAACGAATGCATCGTTTGGAAGAATCCCGCTTCAAGGAACCATCGTACCAAATCGACGAAGTGTCTAAATCTAAACCCTACTTCCCGGTGCCCTTAAAGGACCCACCACCGCTCAAAGAAGGCGAACACATTCACTTGGAGTGTCGCTTGGAGCCAACCGGAGATCCGACGATGACAGTCGAATGGTTCTTCAACGGGCGACCTCTGACGGTCGGCACTCGCTTCAAGACCATTTTCGACTTTGGCTACGTAGCTTTAGACATCACTTTCGCCTACTCAGAAGACACGGGTGAATACACGGTGCGCGCTACCAACCATCTTGGAACTGCCCACACCAGTTCGTCGGTCAGAGTCATCGGGAAGAAATCGATCGACTACGAATCGCAGTATCCGGAAAGTATGGAACAAATTCAACGATTGGAAGATACATCTAGATATCGACGAGTCACGTACGAGGAAACGGTCGTCCGAGAAAAACCAACTTTTGTCAAACCTCTCAAGAACATCGATAACTCCGAAGGTTCAAACATTCATTTGGAGTGTCGGTTGCAACCGGTCGGAGATCCAACAATGAAGGTCGAGTGGTTTTTCAACGGACAACCCGTGAAAACCGGACATCGCTTTAGACCCGCTTACGACTTCGATTACGTAGCGTTGGATGTGTTGAGCATTTACCCAGAAGATTCGGGAATTTATTCTTGCAAAGCGACCAATCAGATCGGAGAAGCAGTGACCTCTGCGTCTGTTAAGATAACTGCGAAGAAATCGTTGATTTTGGAGTCTCAACATCCAGAAGGATTGGAACAGATCCAATACCTCGAAGACACCTCGCGGTACACGAGAGAAGTGTGGACTGAAGAGGAGATCCAAACGCCACCGAGATTTCTCACAAAATTCAGAGATCTGGATCTAAGGGAAGGACAAAATGCTCACTTTGAGTGTAGACTCGAGCCTCTCACTGACCCCAACTTGAAGGTCGAGTGGTTCAGAAACGAAAAGTCACTCACTGTTGGTCATCGGTTCCGACCTCTGCACGACTTCGGCTACGTCGCACTGGACATTCTCGGGGTCGTACCCGAGGATACCGGTGTGTACAAATGCCGTGCGACCAATTTGGTCGGATCTGATGAAATGTCGGTGAAGTTAATTTGCAAAGGTAATTTTTTTTTTAAATTTTATTTGATATATTTTTAAGTAATTGTATTTGTTTTAGGTGTGAAGGAAATTCAAACTGAAACTCAACACGAGGAAAGTCTTCAAGCGATTCAATACCTGGAAGACACCACCAGGTACTACAGAGAAGAGATCAAAGAAGAAGTGAGCACTCAGCCACCCGTTTTCACCACATCGATTCGCGATATCGAGTTAAAGGAAGGCCAACGATCTCACTTCGAGTGTCGACTGATTCCGGTCAATGATCCAAACATGAAAGTTGAATGGTTTAGAAACAGTGTACTTGTAAAATCAGGTAAACTAAATAAAACAGTAGATTTATTATTTGAATTTAGTAAAATTTTATAATATTTTTTTAGGTACTCGATTTACTGAAACCAACAACTTTGGATTCGTTGCTCTGGACATTCTCACCACTTATCCTGAGGATTCTGGGACATACACCTGCAAAGCTACAAATCCTTTGGGCTCTGCAACTACATCTGCACAACTGAAATGTCACGGTAAGTGCAAAAAGTGTGACTGTGTGATATGGGGATAAATGTGTGAAATCATTCTTCATTCAAACTGAACCCAATTTTATTTTTATCATCAAAAAATGTCTTTTATTTTCACTAAAAATTCCTTTTCAGCAGCTAATAGGTGAAGGTAAAATATGGGTATTGACTAAAACTTAATTTTCTTTCAATGTTTTTACTGTTTCTTGAGAGAAAGATACATGTAAATAACAAAATTCTGTGTCCGACTCATGAAAAAATCTGTAAAAAAAACGAGTCAGAGATTGAACAAATTTCGCAGCTAAACGCTCCATAATACTGGAGACTCAGCACGAGGAAGCTCTAGAGCAAATTCAGTACTTGGAGGACCCCAGTCGCTTGTCCAGACCTACTTACATCGAAGAACCCAGGGCCCAAGCACCCATGTTCACTGCTCCAATGAAGGATCTGACATTGATGGAGAACCAGAGCGCTCATTTCGAAACTCGTCTCATACCGACCGCAGACCCAAATCTCAAGGTCGAATGGTACAAAAATGGATTACCCCTTCAAGCAGGTAAAAACAATTTAATTTTTTTTATGTTACAGTACTAAATTTTTTTTCTTAGCCAATCGCGTGATGACATTGCACGATTTTGGCTACGTTGCGTTGGATCTGGCTTACGTCAAACCGGAAGACAGTGGGACTTATACGTGTAAAGCGAGCAATGATATGGGAACAGCGGTTATCTCTGCATCTCTCGTGGTGCAATCTAAGAGTTCCCTTATCTTTGAGACGCAACATCCAGAGGGTCTTGAGAAAATCCAAAGACTCGAAGATTCTACTAAGTATCACAGAGCTGAATATGAGGAGACGGTGGTCAAAAAGCAGCCGTGGTTTATGACACCACTCACAGGACCGACACAGAGAATCGAAGGACAAAGCACCCACATGGAATGTCGCATTGAACCCTTCCCAGACCCCAATCTTAAAGTCGAATGGTTCTTTAATGGAAAACCCTTACAAGTTGGTCACCGATTCAGAACCGTTTTTGACTTTGGATTCGCAGCGCTGGACATCTTGACCGTGTACCCAGAAGACACGGGCACTTACACGATTAGAGCGACCAATCTTCTGGGATCTGCCACGTCTTCTCTGGATCTGACGGTGACCGGAAAGAGTTCTCTGATCCTTGAAACCCAGCATCCAGAAGGACTGGAGCAGATTCACCAATTGGAGGACGAATCCAGATGGCGTCGGCCGGAGTACGAAGAACCGGTGATCCGAGAAAAGCCAAACTTCGTGCGACCGCTGCGAAACTTGGAGAATTTGATAGAAGGAAGGAGTGCTCACTTGGAGGCCTCGTTGACCCCGGTCAACGATCCGACGATGAAAGTTGAGTGGTTTTTCAACGGTACGCCGGTACCACAAGGTCACAGATTCAGAACGACATACGATTTTGGTTACGTGGCCCTCGATATTTTGTACGTCTACCCTGAAGACGCGGGTACCTACATGTGCAAAGCGACCAATTGTGTCGGAGAGGCCGTTACGACGTGCAGGATTGACGTTCAGGCGAAGAAATCGATCGATACGGGGACTTTACACGAAGAAGGGTTAAAGAAGATCCAGGAATTAGAAACTGTTTACCAACCACATAGAGAGGAAGTTCCTTTCGTGCCCCGTCCACCAGAATTCTTGATTCCACTTGTCAATAAGAGTTTAAAGGAAGGCCAAACTCTTCATTTGGACACTCGATTGGAACCGGTCAACGATCCGGATTTGAAAGTCGAGTGGTTCATCAACGGAGTTGAGATTCAGACTGGACATCGGTTTAGAACAACGCATGATTTTGGCTACGTTGCGTTGGACATTCTCTACGCGTATCCGGAAGATGTTGGAACATACATGTGCAGAGCGACTAACAAAGTGGGCGAAGCTGTGGTCACTTGCGAGGTCATTATTGAATGTAAGTATTTTTATTTTAAAAGTTATTTTACATTTTAATTCATTTCTTTTATTTTTAATAGCAAAAAAGAGCATTTACTTGGACACTCAGCACCCAGAGGGTCTGGAACGAATTCGCGAGTTGGAGGCGCCAAAATATCAACGTCCACTCGAGCCGGAACCACCTCAACGTCCACCGATCTTCACCTCTCAGTTGATGGGTACAACTCTGATAACTGAGGGCGATGCAGCGCATTTGGAAGCACGAGTGGAACCAATCCACGACCCTCACTTGACCGTCGAGTTCTTCCACAACGGCGCACCGTTGGATGCAGGTTCGCGGTTCCACATCACCTTCGACTTCGGCTACGTCGCGATGGACATCAGTCACGTGTTCCCCGAGGACACGGGTAACTACACGGCCGTTGCGAAGAATCAAGTGGGACAGGACGTGACGTCGATTGAGATTCAGGTGCAGGCGAAGGGCAACATCATTACGGATACACAACATCCGGAAATGGTCGGGAAGATTGATGATCTTGAAGACTTCGATACGAAATGGGCCAGGAAAGTGCCACCTGAGAAGATTAAGACCTTTCAACGTCCTATTTTCACAGTGCCGTTGCAGAATTTGGATGATTTGGTGGAAGATGAACCAGCTCACTTGGAGTGTCGTTTGATACCTGTGGGAGATCCGACCATGAAAGTCGAGTGGTTCCATAACGACAAATTGATACCTGAAAGTAATTAAATTTTTTTACTTTTTAAAAATAAAATTTGTTGTAATATTTTTATTTCTTTTTTTTTTTTTAGGTTCACGGTATAAAAAGGTTCATGATTTTGATTACGTGGCGCTTGATATGACATACGTACGACCGGAAGATGTTGGTATTTACAAATGTCGTGCTACAAATGCACATGGGGAAGCTGTGACGACTTGTTCTATGAAAATTAGATGTATGTATTTGATTCGGAGTTAATTTTATATTTTTTATTAATTTAAATTTTTTATATTTTAGCAAAAGCAAAGATTATATACGACACTGTGCATCCAAAAGGTTTGCAGAAGATTCGTAAATTAGAGGATGATAGAGGAGCTCCACCACCAGAGGCGCAGGAATTAGTTTGGGGCAAACCGGTGTTTACAGCTGCATTGACAGGTCCCACTGAATTGTGGGAAGGACAACCCGCGCATTATGAATGTCGGGTGATACCAGTGGGTGATCCGAGCTTACATTTCGAGTGGTACATCAATGGCATCGAGTTAAGGCCAAGTAAGATTTTATTAAATTTATTTTGATATTTTATTTACATTATTTTTTTTGTTGAAAAATAGGTGCAAGAGAACGAACACTTCATGATTTCGGTATGGTAACACTGGACATTGGTCACGTCATACCAGAAGATGCAGGTGTTTACATGTGTAAAGCCATGAATAATGCGGGTGAAGCGATTACAAGCATTGCGCTTAAGGTTCACGGTAAGAAATTTTGCATTTTGTAGGGGGTCAAAATAGCACTTCCGGTGAGACGAAAGATGTGAAATTTTAGGTACTTTTACCATAAGTGTGGATCTTCGTGCCCTGAAATTTTTAAGCCAAATTTTAAACCGAAAGTGTTATTTTCAAACTCTCCAAATTTCGATTTCGAGCATAATTTGTACACAAACTAAAAAAGAAATTTAATTTTTTTAGCTCTTAAACCAATTCGCTCTGAACCAATCAGCGAAGAGGCGCTGCGACAAGTCGCCAAGTTCGAATACGACAACACTTACATCCCAGAACAGATGGAGGAACCCAGACAACGTCCACCAATCTGGACAACACATCTCGAAAGCCACGACAACTTGGTGGAAAACCAATCGGTCCACTTGCAGGGAACTGTCGAACCGATCGACGACGAGAAACTGCGAATCGAGTGGTACAAAAACGGAATGCCACTTCAATTCGGCACGAGAATGCGAAACAGGGTCGATTTCGGACTGGTCACGCTCGATATCAGCGGCATTCGTTCGGACGATTCGGGCATTTACACCTGTCGTGCCGTGAACGAAGTCGGAGAAGCCATCACCACGTGTACCCTCAAGGCGACCGACAAACACTGGTTGATCGGACACCCGCAGCGTCCAGAGAGCTTGGAACCAATCAGAAGACTGGAAGAAATCAAGTACGAATCGCGAGAAGAGTACGAACCGACGTACGGAAGTCCCGTTTTCCTCACCCATTTGAACAACGTGGAATGCTGGGAAGCCGAGCATGCGCATTTCTTCTGCCAAGTCGAGCCTAACAAAGACCCATCGCTGACCATCGAGTTCTTTTGCAATGGCCAGCCATTGCCGTTGGCCACTAAATTTACAGTGACCAATAACATGGGTTATATTTCCTTGGACATCAGTCACAGCTACCCGGAAGATGCTGGTGTTTACATGTGCAGAGCGACCAATGACCAGGGACAGGCAATGACTTCCGGTTCGTTGAAAGTCCACAGCAAGAAGAGTATTATTTACGATACTCAGCATCCAAAAGGACTTAAAGGGTTGGAGACAGTTCAAGCAGTTGAAGATGCTTTCATGTCAAAAGCGGAAGTAAGTATTGCAAAACAGAACGTTCCATTTAAAACCAATTTTTTATTTCAATTTCTTTTTATAGTACGAACCATTGGACGTTGAAATTCAGTTTCCAAAACCTGTTTGGGTCGTACCTCTTAAACCGGAGTTCACGGTCAACGAAACGGAAGGTCTACATCTGGAAGGCCGAGTGGAGCCGTCGGCAGATCCCAAACTGACCGTCGAATGGTTCCTCAATGGCAAAGCCTTGGAAATGGGATCTCGCTTTTCATTCATTCACGACTTTGGTCAAGTAGTTTTGGAAATTTCGGACATGTGGCCGAGAGATTCGGGGATCTACACTTGTCGCGCTAAGAACGAGGTTGGTGAAGCGTACACAACGACTACGGTCACTGTTATTGGAAAAGGAGTTCTTCTCGAAGGGACTTTGCACCCGAAAGGCAAAGAGGGTCTCGAACGAATCCAAGATTTGGAAGAGTCTCTCGCTTACATTGAGCACCCATTGCCCGAAGAAGAGGGTCAGCCACCGGTGTTTACATCTCAGTTTGAGAATCTGACCAACTTGAACGAAGGCGACATTGCACACTTCGAGGCTTCGCTTGCTCCGGCTGGTGACCAGACCATGGTGGTCGAGTGGTTCTTCAACGACAAACCGCTGCACGTTGGTCATCGACTCCGCACTGTCCACGCATTCGGGATGGTTGTTTTGGAGATTTTGGGAGTGTATCTCGAAGATTCGGGCGTTTACACCTGCAGAGCCACCAACAAGTGGGGTCGAGCCGAGATATCGGTCAATTTGGAGTGCGTGGAGAGGATCAAGGGACAACCGCCGAGATTTACGACTCAGTTGCAAGTAAGACGACATGTTTTTAAAAAAAATATAATTATAAGATTATATGATTTTTTTTCAAGGATTTGATTAATCTTAAAGAAGGCGATGCGGCACATTTTGAATGTAATCTCATCCCAGTTGGAGACCCGGCCATGTTGGTCGAGTGGTTCCATAATGGAAAACCAATGCGAGACAGTAAATAATAAATTATCATATCATATAATAAAAATGCAAATTTAATTTAATTTAATTTTTCTAGGTTCTCGAATTAAAACATTAAGCGACTTTGGCTACGTCGTCATGGACATCTCTTTCACGGAACCGGGCGATAACGGCGAATACGTATGTCGAGCAAGCAACAAATACGGCGAAGACTTTACTCGCTGCAGAGTCGAATGTCTGGGTCGCGGAACTCTCTTCTTCGACTCCCTTCAACCGCAAAGTTTGGACCACATCGCAGTGCTGGAAGGAGCTAAATATTCTACTGAACCCTATGTGCCGACCGGTCCCAATCAACCGCCCAAATATACCACTCACATCCAGTCACTGGAGAAATTGGTCGAAGGCCATGGCGCGCATTTTGAAGCAACACTTATCCCGGTAAATGACCCCGAACTGACCGTTGAGTGGTACTTCAACGGGGAGAAACTGAAGCATGGTCATAGATTCCGCACGTTCCATGATTTTGGTATTGTCATTTTGGACATTTTGTACTGTTATGCTGAAGATTCAGGTGTTTACGAAGCGGTTGCGACCAATAAGTTTGGTCAAGACATCACCAGAGCCAATTTAAAGTGCAGATGTAAGATTCGTAATAGTGGTTTTAAAGAATGTGATTGACAATTTATTTTTATTTCTACTTTTTAGCCAAAGCATCTCTCATCTTCGATCCTCAAATTCCAAAGGAAATGGAAGGTGGTCTTGAGAAGATTCAGTATTTGGAAGAAGCAATGTTGAGACGCAAGAAAGAGATGATAATGGAACCGGGAAGACAACCACCAGTTTTCACCGTTCCACTTCAGAACCAAACTGATTTAAGGGAAGGTGAAAATGCTCATCTAGAAGCGCGATTGATTCCCGTTGATGACCCCAAGTTGAAGGTCGAGTGGTTCAAAAACGGAATACCTCTTCGAATTGGTAAATTTATCAAATAAATGAAATAAAATTTATAATTTTAAATTCATTTTTTTACTTTTTTTTTATTTTAGGTTCACGTTTCCGCGCAATTCACGACTTTGGTTTCGTCGTCTTGGAAATGTCTCCAGTGTACCCTGAAGACGAGGGCGAATACCACTGCCGCGCATCGAACGAACTGGGAGAAGCCGTCACATCTTGCACCGTAAAATGCGAAGGCAAAAGAGGCATCATCTTAGAAACTCAACTGCCACAAGGAATGGAAGCAGGGGTCGAGAAGATAGCCCAACTCGAAGGATACAGCGACGCTCGCATCCCGGAAGTCTGGATGGACCAGGAAGAAGCCAACCCACCGCAGTTCATCACTCACCCCGAAGACATAACTTTAGCCGAAAACAGCTTGGCTCACTTCGAATGTCAGCTGATCCCTGTTGGCGATCCGAGCATGAAGGTGGAATGGTTCCACAACGGAAAACCGGTGACCGCTGGATCCCGAGTCAAGACCATCCACGATTTCGGTTACGTCATACTGGAAATGGCCGGTGCCTACGCTAGGGACTCGGGTCTTTACACCTGTAAAGCGACTAATAAACACGGCGAAGCTACCACGTCGTGCAGACTGGCCATTCAGAGTAAACATGGAATTGTGGTGGACCCGCAACTGCCCAGCGAGTTCAAGTCTGGAACTCAAAGTCTGCAGAAATTGGAGGAATCCATGTACAGAAGAGAGGAACCGATGATAGTGGACGAAGTGCCGCATCCCCCGGTTTTTATCACTGACATCCAAGATCTCCCGAATTTGATGGAAGGCGATCCGGCGCACTTTGAGTGCAGAGTGGAGCCGATAGGGGTCAAGTTGGAGTGGTTCCATAATGGGAAACCGCTGGATCCGGGAACCAGGACCAGAACCACGGATGATTTCGGGTTTGTTGTTTTGGACATTGACTGGACCTTTCCGAGGGATTGCGGAGAGTATTTATGCCGGGCGTCTAATAAATGGGGCGTGGCTACGACGAAAGCAGTGCTCATGTGTAAAGGTGAGTTAACGCCATCTGGTGGTAAAATTTTAGTCAACTTTAAATTTTTA
Organism: Geophilus truncorum; assembly: GCA_034695745.1. Lineage (NCBI taxonomy): Eukaryota > Metazoa > Arthropoda > Chilopoda > Geophilomorpha > Geophilidae > Geophilus > Geophilus truncorum. The sequence goes on along the minus strand of JAQFZP010000259.1, from coordinate 19,620 downwards.
ATTTTTTTTAAATTCAGGTAAACGGGACATAATCATCGATTCGCAGCTTCCGGAAGGAATGGACGGTGAAAGACTCCGAGCACTCGAAATGCCGGCGCAGATTACCGAACTTCCGGTTGAAGAAACTCCTCTAGAGCCACCGAAATTTGTTACTCAGCTGAAAGACCAAGATGATTTATACGAAGGCGATTTGGCGCATTTTGATGCACGACTTATCCCTGTTAACGATCCGAAATTAGAGGTACAATGGTACCACAACAACCAACCGTTGCAATCTGGTCACAGGTTTAAAACCACTCACGATTTTGACTACGTCGCACTGGACATTCTCTACGCGTATCCAGAAGACAGTGGTGAATACCTTGCGCATGCTCATAATGATTTGGGCGAAGATACAACTAAGGCAACACTGAAGTGCAAAAGTAAATCGATTTTTATTAGGTTTAAAGTTGAGTTTTTAATATTTTTTTGAAAATTTTTATTTAGGTACTCAAAGTATAGTTTTGTACAACCAAGTGCCAAAAGACATGAACAAACCGGAAACATTAGTTCAAATGGAAGCAGCGTTGAGACAGTGTGAACAACCGATTCAACTGACCGAAAAAGACATCTTCGATCCGACTAAGGGAAGACCACCGAAATTCCTTACTCAAATTCAAGATTTAGATCTCAAAGAAATGGAAGGAGGCAAATTCGAGGCTCAGTTATCACCTGTTGCTGACCCCAATATGAAACTCGAGTGGTTCTTTAATGGCAGACCATTAGCTTTTAGTAAGATAATCAAGTATTTATTTTAACATTTATTTACAATTTACTTTTCTAAACAGAAAATCGGTTTAACCCCATCTACGATTTCGGTTATGTCGCAATGGAGCTAGATTGGCTGTATCCTGAAGATACGGGAGAATACATGTGTAGAGCGACGAATCAATACGGTTCTGACGAGACCAAAGCGTTCATCAAAGTTGCTCCTGGACCTGGCATTGATTACAGTACTCAGTTGCCGAGGGAATGGGAGAACGCGTTGAGGAAAATTCAGGATATCGAAGCAGGACGAAGGAAGAAGAGAGGGAAAGAGGATTACACGAGACAGAGAGAACCACCAACATTCCTCGTCAAACTCGAGCCGTTTATTGTGGACGAGGGCGAATGGGCGAAGTTCAGAGTTAGGGTCACTGGAAACCCAAAACCGAGACTCACTTGGTTTATCAACGGGAAAAGAGTCGTTTCTGTGAGTTTTGTGGGAGTTGTGGAAATTGTCGTTCAATTAAATGTCGAGTTTGATTATTTTAGGGTTCGAGGTATAAATTATCATACGATGGAATGCATCGGTTGGATATTCCGAAAGCGAGACAATACGATCATGGCAAAGTTGAGGTATTTGCGAGGAATTCGTTGGGTGAAGCATCGTGTGCTACTACATTGGATGTTAGGCCTAAACGTGATGATTACAGAGCTTTATTGAAGAGATCGCCGAGACGTGAGTGATTTACTGTTTTTTTTTTATAATAGAAAATAAATATAAAAATATATTTTACCGAATTTATTTTAGCGTGGTATGATACGAAAGTCAAGTTGTACCAAGAAGAAAGAAAAGATCTGGAAGTTGAGAGGAAGTTTGAAGAGCATTTGGGAACTAAAAAGTCGAATTTGTATCACGTTGACGAAGACACTCGTAAACATTTATGCACGCGATTGGATAAAGACGAATCGTATTTAGCCGAAGTTTGGAAAAAGAGGCGAATCGATGCACAGGGGATTTACGTCCAACCAGACGAAGAGTTGTCGGATGAAGAACGTCAACAACGGTTGAAAGATAGTATCTCACTTTCGCAGCACATGGCGAAGTCTTATGAAGATAATCTGTGAGTTGCAAGTGTTTTGTAGAATTAGGAAATTGAATGAGTTTATAATTTTGATGATTTAATGTTGATTTTTGTTGACGCGCACTGACACATTATTTTTGTGTGTAGTGAGGACTCGAGAGGAGATGAAGTTCCTTATGTTAAAAAATCTAAATACAGGACCAGAGAAAGGTAGATGAGTGTGAAACCCCGTGGTTTTGTCGTTTTTTGTGTCCTGTTTCCCTTGTTTTTGGTTTTCGTGCGTTGGTTTTTGATGTTTTTGGTGTTGTTTTTTTATTTATTACTAAACTCATTACAATTTTCTGTATTTAACAAAAGTATTTTTTTGTGTTGTAGTGAGGGTAAAAGTTATTATCCAGCCGAAAGTACTGTTCATGGCAAGGAAATCCACACTCAGAAACAAACGCAGACTCAGAAAGAACAGAAAGGAGATCAAGAGATTCACAGAAAGAAAACTTTAACTGAAAAATTCGAACAAGAACACAAGGGAACAACAACTGAAAGAAGAGTCATTGGAAAACCTGTAATTTTAATAGAAAAAAAACTGTTAAAAAATAAACAAAATTATAATTTTTGTTTTGTATGTTATCTTAGGTCGAAGCAATTCCACCTGTTTTCACCAAGAAGATCCAGCCTTGTCGTGCATTTGAGGGTCAACCCGCGAGATTCGATTGCGAATTTACGGGAACTCCACCACCAGCCGTTATCTGGTACAGAGAAAATTACCCGATCAAAGATTCAGCTGAATTCAGCGTAAGTTTTAATTAGAAAAATATGATAAATTTGAAAATTTACATTTTGATATTTTAGATTACAAATACTGACACTACATCGACGTTGATCATCAGAGATGTATTCATGGAAGACAGTGGCGATTTCTCAGTCTTGGCGCAAAATCGTGGAGGAACTGCTAAGAGCAACGCTAATTTAGTAGTCGAAGGTGTGTTTTTATGTTTTTAAATAAATTTATTGATTTTAAAAAATGAATTTGAATTACAGACAGTAAAGAAAAACCTAAAGGTGCAGTGCCACCGAATTTCTTAGTGACCGCACAAGATGTGAATGTAAAAGCTGGTCAGTTGATCAGACTGGACACGAAAGTAAACGGAAGTAAACCCATGGACGTTTATTGGCTCAAGGTAAAAATTAAAATTTTTTAAAAAGTTTTTCTAATAAAATTTATAATTTTTAGAATGGGAAAAAAGTGCAACCGGATATAAGATACAAAATGCTCGAAGAAGATGACGTCTACACACTTCTCATCATCGAAGCCTTCCCAGAAGACATTGGGAACTACGAATGTGTTGCCATAAGTAAATTCGGTGAAGCCAGGTGTCAAGCACAGGTTTACGTTGAACGTAAGTTTCAAATTATATATTAAAATTTTTTTATCACGTGATTTTAATTATCTTTTATTTTTAGCGTCGCACACAGATGCTGCGTCCACGCGAACTAAAACTCCGGCCGAGAAGGACAAGAAAGACAAGAATCTGAAGGCTCCAACTGTTATAATGCCTTTGAGTGACCAGACGGTCAACGAAGGACAGTCGGCGGTGTTTAAGTGCAGGATTTCCGCGATGCCAGGTGTTAAAATTGTCAACTATTTTGATTTTTTAAATGTTTTTTCTAATTAATTTAATTCTTCTCAGCGCCACAAATTAAATGGTTCCGTGGAGATAATTTAATTAAACCTTCGCGGTACTTCCGGATGTCTCACGAGGGCGATCAATATATTCTACGTATTTCTGAGAGTTTTCCTGAAGACGAGGGCAAATATAAATGCATTGCGCAGAACTCAGCTGGGCAAATCACAGTGGATGCGAAACTTAAAGTTCTTGGTAAGGAGAAATTAAAATTTTAAATTTTTTATATTAAAAACTTATTAAAAAATTATTAATTATTTGCAGCTCCCGAAGCCTCCGTCTTACCGCCAACTGTTGCTCCTTTCAAAGACGTCAAAGTTAAAGAAGGACAACCAGCTAAATTCACTACCCAAGTGACCGGGACCCCGACCCCCACTGTCCAATGGTTCAGAGAGGGAATTTTAATTCCACATTCTCAAGATTTTCAGGTATTTTGTGAAATGTTTTCAAAAATTTACAAAAATTTTAATTTTTTTTTTTAATTTCCAGATGGTGCAAACGGGTAACAGTTGTTCACTGACCATTACCAGCACCTACCCCGAAGACACGGGACGTTTCTGCTGCCGTGCCACCAATCCAAGTGGTCAAGCCGAAGCCACTGCTGCTCTCCGAGTGGAAAGTAAGCGATAAAATCGGCAAAAAAAAAATGGTTCTTTTATCCTCACAATCCTAGCTTCTTTTTATTCAATACTCAGCTTAAGGAGTAGGGACTTGCTTTAAAAAAAATATTGTATTTCAATACGCTAGATAAGATGACTATTAATGGAAAAGAAATGGCAAAAAGTCAGTTTTTACGTAATCGTTGCTAAAAACGACGATTTGGTAGATAAAATTAGAATTTTAAATTTAAAAAGATTTTTTTTTCTCTTATTTTTTTATTTAAAAAAAATTTTTCTAAACTCCTGGAATGTTTCAAAGCGCCAGGTGTGGTGAAATAACGAACTAAATGTTTTTGTTTTGTTTTTTTAAATTTTATTTTATATAAAAGTTGGTTAGGTCGTTTTTTTTTGCCAGGCATGATTTCTACCCCTTTTTTAACCCCCAACAAATATATATATTAATAATAAAAAAAAAGAAATTTATATATGTATACTTCTGTTAATAAAAACGTAGAATAATTACAAAACCCAAGTTTCACGCGTTTTTTTATTTTTATTTTCATTTTTGATTTTTATGAAAAACAGAAAAATAAAAAACAAAAAATTGCAACATAAATTAAACAATAGGTGCACTTATAGATACAATAACACATGAAAAAAAAACAACAGTTTAACGTGTACCTTTCTTCTTTTTGAAACAGAGACTGGCAGAGGACCCTTCAGCAGACCCAAAAGCCAAGACAAACCTGTTGTTAGTAAGCAAGAAATCACTTTGAGGCCCCAAGTCGCACCATCCTCGACAGTCTCTGCCCTAAAAGAAGCTCTTAAACCGCCCAAAGACAGTGCACCTAAATTTACACAACAACTGTATCCAGTGCAAGTGCTCGAAGGACAGAGATCCGTTTTCGAGTGCAGAGTGGATGGCAGTCCCGTTCCCGACATCTCGTGGTTCGTCAACGACGTCAAAATCGACGAACGCAACCGACAGTTCCAAATCGCCTTCAATCGCAACTTCGCGCGTTTCGAGATCCCGACAACTACGTCTGACTTTGGCGGCACTGTCACCTGTAAAGCGAGCAATCGAGCGGGTGAGGTTTCTACATCAGCCAAGTTGACAGTTGTAGGTATGTAATATCGTTAATGTGTCATTTCCGGTTGAGTTTTGCCCGATTTTCACCATTTATGGAGTTTTTATGCGGGGGAAAAAAAGTATTAAAAGTGGACTTGGCAGTGAGATTAAAAGTGTAAATTTGGAAAAGTAATTTACGTGTGTTGAGACCGAGCCATGACTTTGATGTTGTTTGTTGTTGTTAAAAATAATTTTTAACTGGATTCATTTGTGCGTGTGCAGTGATGGGTTAAAGAGTTGGTCGGTGAATTGTGATGTTATTTACGCAGTGGGATGTAAGAATGCGATGTGAGGTAATGGAAACCCACGCAATCGGGGTTTTAAATAGAAATTTCAAGTTTTTGTTTTGATTTTTTTTTACATTTTTTCAGTTAAAGAGGAGTTGGCGCCTAAGTTCACTGTGCCTCTGAAGAATTTAAAGGTAAACGAAGGTGACTGTGTGACTTTGGAATGCACCGTGAAGGCACTTCCGGCGCCGGAGATTGCGTGGTATCGAGGTGAAAGACAGGTCAAGGCATCGAAGGATTATCAACAAAGTTATGATGTGAAAAATGGGATTGCACGACTTGTGATTGCAGCTATTTTTGCAGAGGATCAGGGTGTTTTTAAGTGCAGAGCGACGAATAGTAAAGGGAAAGATGAAACGAAGGCGAATGTTACAGTGCACAGTAAGAAATTTTAATTAAAAAAATGTAAATGGAGGTTTTTTATTATTAGGGATTTTAAAATTTTTTTTTAGGTGAAATGGTGGTTGTTGAAGATAAAGATGTGAAAGTTCCACCTAAAGTGACCAGACACATTGGTAACCCCAGTGGGAAAGAGCGGGAAAGTTTGGAACTGAGAGTTGAGTTTGAGGGAATGCCACCTGCAACTGTTGAATGGTGATAGATTTGATTTAAAAAAAAAGGGCGGGAAGTTTAAATTTTTGAATGTTTATTTAGGTTCCATCAAGCTAAACCCATCAAAGCATCTAATAAATATAAAATCAATGTGACAGACTCGTTTTCAACCTTGTTGATATCGAATTTGGCACTTGATGATAGTGGGAAGTACGATGCCAAGATCAAGAATAATGCAGGGATGACGTCATCTGTCGGAAACATCCAAGTGCTTGGTTAGATGCATCACTATTGATTTTACTAGAAATTAATCGATTGATTACAGAATTGGAGGAACGACAAGCGCCTAGATTCGTCAAGAAATTAGAAGATCAGGTAGTTCCCTACAAAGAAGCAGCAATGCTGGACATAGAAGTGACCGCAGTTCCATTGGCAACCTTCAAATGGTCCAAGGGAAGCAAAGATTTAGCGCAGAGTCCAAACGTGCAGATCACAACAGTGGGCAATCGGTCGACTTTGGTCATACCGGAAATGCTGGAGACGGACGAGGGAGAGTATAGGTGCATCGTGAAGAACGCTGCTGGGACCACAAACACGAGAGCCAAGTTGAGAGTGGAAAAATTAGTTGATGAACCAACGCCACCGAAATTCACGAGTAGTTTGACCAATGTCAATGTGATGGATGGTGAAGAAGTGAATTTCTCGTGCATGGTAATGAGAAAATTAAATTTATTAAAAAAAAATTATTAAATTTTATAAAAAACAATTTAATTCAAAGGTAATTGCAAGACCGTTTCCAACAGTCACGTGGTTTAAAAATGGACAACCGGTGCATCCACATAAAGAACTGAAAATCGATGCAGATCCAGCGGATGGTAAATGTAGTTTACAGATAGCGGAAGTGTATCCGGAAGATGCAGGTGTTTATACGTGCAAAGCTGAAAATAATTTGGGCGAAGCAACGTCTAACCCTGGGAAACTGTCGGTCGAATGTAATAATTTAAAATTTCGATTACTAGATGTGAAAATTAATTTATTTTATGTGTTTCAGCGTATGTTTATGTTGCTGACAATGAAATTGCATCTGTAAGTGGGTCCGTTGACGAGGAAGCGATGGAAGAAGACGAGACTTTGGTTCAAAGTGATGAAGACATGGCGAATGAAGACAAGACTGAGTCAGAAGAGGAAGAAGAAGAAGAGATGTCATCTTAACTTTAATACTGCCAATATATTTAAAACATGCCAATTTTTGCTTTGGTACTGTCCTTTAGCGAGAAATTGTGTATTTGTAATAATTAATATTTAAATTATTTTTTTTTGGAAAGTTTTTCTTTTGATATATAGTGTTGTTTTAATATTTAAAATATTTGTCTTTTTATTCATGTTTTTAGGTTATTTCGCGTTTTGATTTTGATAAACCGTGAGTTTTATGCATATCATTATAATTTACTTTTAGTTTTTCATTATTATTATTATGATTTTTCTCCTCATTAAAAATTCATTTTTTATTTTTAATCAGTTGTCCCCACAGATGCATAATCTGTGAAATTATTTATTTCATTTGGGTTCAGCTGTTGAATGAATGAGTGTGTGGGTTTGTCTTTAAGTTATTTATTTATTTATTTATTTATTTATTTATTTATTGTGTTATTAGTTCGTATTTTTGCCTTGTAATAACTCTCACGTTGATATTCAGTGGTTTCACCATTGAGATTGACAGAGAGTAATGTTCAAAGTGGAAAAGAAAAGCTAATAAAAATGTGTATCCTTAGGTCCCCCGAAGGGAGTGTTGCCGGCAAAACCAAAACCAGAAGAAGAAAAAGCGGAAAAAGAAAAACCAAAGGAAATACCAAAAGAAAAACCAAAGGAAGTACCAAAAGAAAAGCCGAAGATAATAGAAAAGGATAAACCAAAAACACCATTTATAGAAGGTGAGAAATAGAACTGAGCAATCAACTTACATGCGATGCGCTAGCGAGCGTCCAATGCATGATGTTATAATTGAGTGTCGGTCTGTGGCTAGCAACAGGCCTTTTTGATTATTTTAATGGCTGCCATGACAGAAATTGTTTTGGAACACACTGACCTCCAAAATTTCAATTTTAAGGTAGATAATCACTATTTAAACGTTAAAGTTCATGAATAGAGACAATCAATAGCCAATTTGGGTCAATTTGATAAATTTTTGTACCTTCTCAATGCAAACCTTGTAAAAATCTAGATTTTTACAGGGTTTGGTTGTCATAACCGGATTTCTATAGTGAAATATCAATTAACTTTGTATACTATATCTTTTTTTATTCATATTTCAGAGTTGAAACAACCACAACGACCAATTTTCGAGCAAAATATCACAGATCAAACTGTAAAAGAAGGCGAGAAGGTCACTCTGGAAAGCGTAGTGACCGGTGAACCAAAACCGAAAGTAAAATGGTTTTTCAATTCGAGGGAAGTCAAACCATCGCCCGATTTCGACATGAAATACGACGGGAAAAAAGCAACTTTGACAATCCGCGAAATTTTCATAGAAGATGCCGGAGAATATATTTGCAGAGCAACGAATATTTATGGAACAGTAATAACCAAGTGCATTATGACTGTCGAAGGTACTTACAGGAAAAATCGATTAATTAATAACAAAATATGTTAATAAGTGATTTTTTGTTATTATTAATTTAATATTAATAAAAAAATATTTTTCTACGCATGTAATGTTGAGAATGATTGTTTGTAGTAACACAAATTAAGAATTTACCAATTTACAATTTTGGTAATTAACAAATTACAGAGTAATTTTAGTGTTTAATAGAAAAAAAATTGAACATAGTATTTTTTAGTATCGAAATAGTATTAATTATTAATTAGATACAATCCAATATACAGTAGACTAATTAATAATTATTTTCTTTACGTTTTTGCTAACATTTAATTTCAATTTTAAAGATTAGGTTTCCAATCTTGTTGTGTTGCAGTGATGCATGTAACTAATTAACGGCATGACCATATTAGGTAAGTGGTTTTTAAATAATATTTTTTTTAATTTATTTGTAATAAATTAGAATTAACCGACACCGAAATCGAAGAGTTATACCGCACCGAAAAGAAACTCCTCATCCAGAAACACGAGAAAATCGAGCCAAAGATGATGAGAAAAATCAGAAGGAAGAAGGTGCAAGAGGAGGATTTGGAAGAAACAATCACATCAGAGAAAACAGTAAAAATTTCCACGAAGAAACAGGTGGAAATGAAATTCACTCCGGTGCAGCCCAAATTACCACTAGAACCGAAGAAACCGGAGAAAAAACCTGAAAAGCCGAAAAGAACGTTATTCAAACTACCGGTGAAAAAGCCTCCATCACCCGAATTCGCCATTGAACAAACGAGAAAGTCATGGTTGAAGAAACCGGTCGACGAAACAACAACAACAACAACGGTCATAACCGAGCAACAAAAAAGAGAAATTACAAAGAAGGAATTCGAAATCACTAAAAAGCCCGAAATCCAACCCGAGTACACTGTGGAGTATCCCACAACTCCCATCGAATACGCTCCCGTGAGACCCGTTCCCTGGTCGCCAACTGCACGATTTTCCGAACAGGACCGAAAGAGGGCGCAGGTCACAGTTATGGAAACCCTGAGAGGTCTAATGTCGAGGGAACAGCCGCGACAGGTGGTCGAGATGACCGAAGAAGAAAGACGACAGATAAGTACACTTCAGATGATGATCACGACTCGACAGGACGAAAGGGACGTGGAACGGGCGCGGGAAGTGGTCACTAGGGAGTTGGAGACGAGGGTCCAGAAGGATTATCCAGAGAGACTGGAGGTTGAGTTTGTTGGAACTGAAGAAGAGAAGAAGTGGATGGAACTCGAGTTGATACAAAGACGAAGGAGGTCAACTGTTTTGTTTCTTCAACAGAAGAGGGACGAGAAGACGATTATCGAACAGGAGTTGGTACAACACATGAGACATGAGACGACAACAACGGAGTTGGAGTATCTTCAACTGCGGTACCAGGAGATAATAATCGAAGAGTTGGATTTGGTTCGACGACTCGAGTTTGAGACGAAGGAGATCGAGACGTTGGAGAAGGTCAGAAAAGAGATCCAGTTGGGTCCAGTGGTGCAAGAGATTGAGTTCCCGCAGCCGAAGCCGGATGAAGTGTCCACTGTTGAGATTGAACTCAAGAGAAGAGCGAGGGAAACCATCGGTAAGGTGATTGAAGTTGAGAGACCGGAAATCACAACTGCCGAGTTGGAGATCGGGCCTGGACCGGAAGAGGAGAAGGAGGAGACGGAAGTGTCCACTAGAGAAATGATTTTGAGGAAAAGACAGGAGTTGATGGTTGTGCCTGAAAGACCAGTGGTCAAGCCGGTTGAAGAAGTTGTTCGAGAGACAAAGGTGACTGGAGTGCAGATGGAGCTCTGGAGGGGACCTCGAGTGACAGAGGAAGTGACTGTTGTTACTGAAAAGATAAAACCCAAGAAGGTGGAGGTCGTTGAGAAGAAGAAGAAAGTTGTTTTTGTTAAGAAAGAAGAAAAGCCAAAACCAAAACGAGAAACGGAAGAGGAAATAAGACGAAGGACTGTGGTCACTGAGAGAATTGAATTAAGAAAGAGACCTGAAGAGGAGGAGGAAGAGGAAGAAGAAGTAAGGAGAAAGGTCACGACTAGAAGGATGATGGAATTGAGGAAGATGGAGGTCGGAACTGAAGAAATGGTTGCATTTGGTGAGCACCGAGTCGTGGAAATGAGACCTTTTGAAACGGAATTGGTCAGTGCGAAGAAGAGGCTGGACTTGCAAGAGTCATACGAGGTTTCTGAGTTTCCGGCTGACCAACTTCCGGTCGAAATTGTCCACGAGAAAATTACTAGAAAAAAGGCGTTGCCAAAAGTGACCACCAGAGAATCGTTTATGGTGTCTGAAATCGCACCTGAACAAACAGCACCGACGTTTGTTGCCGGTGAAGCACCTGGTCAAGTGAAGGCCAAGAAGAAAATGTTGCCGCAGGAGTCGCTAGAGATATCAGAAGTGGAAGCCGAGGTGTACACCGAAGAATTCCAATCTGGTGAATTGCCTGGCAAAGTAAGGGCCAAGAAAAAGATGACCGTTCAGGAGTCTCTTGAGATTTCGCAAATTGAAACTGGACAAACGGAGACTGAATTTAGAGCTGAAGAGTTGCCGTTCCAAGAAAGGGCCAAGAAGCAAATGATACCGCAAGAATCGATCGAAATTTCTGAGGTCACTTCTGAACTGACCACTGGCCGCTATAAACCAGGGGAAGTACCTGGAAAAGTAAGGGCTAAGAAGAAGATCACGACGCAAGAGTCAGTTGAAATGACCGAAATCGAGACTGGACAAACTCATACCGAGTTGGTCGTTGAAGGATTGCCCATTCAAGAAAGAGCCAAGAAGTTTGTGATTCCACAAGAATCAATTTCAGTTTCTGAGATCACTTATGGTGTGAGTCATGGCGAATTTAGACCAGGTGAGGCACCTGGAAAAGAAAAAGCTAAGAGGAAAATAACAACACAAGATTCGTTAGAAATTTCTGAAATTGAGACAGGGGTTGCTTATGGAGAACTATACTTGGAAGAAAGACCGAGTAAAGTAAGGGCAAAGAAGAAGGTCATTCCACAAGAAAGTGTCGAGATATCAGAAGTGTCCACTGAGACGTATCCAGGGGAGTTTGAAAGAGGTGAAGCACCAGTTAAAGAAAAGGCCAAGAAAAGGATGATACCACAGGAGTCAATCGAGGTATCTGAGGTGCGAACTGAAGTGACACCTGGTGAGTTTTACCGAGAAGAAACATACCAAGCTAAAGCCAAGAGTAGGCTTATAACTCAAGAGTCTCTGGAGACGTCTGAGGTCACAACTGGTGCTACTCATGGTGAGTTTTATGCTGGTGAAACACCTGGAAAAGCGATTGCTAAAAGGAGACTTTACCCACAAGAGTCAGTTGAGGTATCTGAAGTAACAGAAGTATCGTCCACTGAGAAATTTGTGAGGGAAAAAGCAGAGAAGTTCAAGGCTAAGAAGAAGTTAATGCCTCACGAGTCTCTAGAAGTCGTCCACGTGACGTCAGAAATTACACCTGAGCAGTTTCAACCAGGTGAAGCTCCTGGAAAAGTAAAAGCAAAAAGGAAGGTCACAACTCAAGAATCATTGGAGATATCTGAAGTGACCACTGAGGTTGTGCCTGGTCAGTTCCAACCTGGAGAAATCCCAGGACAGGAAATAGCTGGAGTGAGCATGGACATATTGGAGTCAGTAAAAATTGAAGAAATTGCTGCTGAGGCTAAGACTAGAGAATTGTCACCTGAAGAAATTCCATGGACTGCACGAGCTAAGAAGAGGGTCACTGAGCAACATTCGGTCAGTGTTGCCCAAATTACACCTGAGATCACAGCTGACGAATTCAGAGCTGGACAAGTGCCAGGAGAGGTCACTGCCAGTTCCAGAGTCCACCAGATGATGGAATCAGTGACCATATCTGAAATCTCAATGCAAGGAAAAGCAAAAGACTTTGCAGTTGGGGAAGTTCCTGGTCAAGTTCAAGCTCAAATGCTCTTTTCTCCAAGACAGTCTATTAGCATTGCTGAAATAACACCTGAAAGTGAACATGGAACATTTAGGGCTGGTGAAGTGCCAGGCAAGACAAAAGCTTATGTCCGGCTACCAACTAAACAACTGGTCACTATAGAAGAAACAGCTACTCAGCATAAGGAAGGCACCTTTCAAGCTGGCGAAATTCCTGGGCAGAGAGTTGCTAAGAAACAATTTTCTACTCAAGAGTCAATTACAGTACAAGAAGTGCGAACTGAACAAACTTCAACTACTTTCATGGCTGGTGAAATTCCCGGACAGATGACTGCAGAAATGGACATCAGTACTAGAGAGTCAATTTCAGTTGGTCAGGTTTTGATTGAAGAAAAACATGGTACTTTTCTGGCTGGTGAATTACCAGGTCAAGTGTCTGCAAGAACTCAGTTGATGACTAAAGAATCAATTGCTGTGTCCGAGGTTCTCTCCGAAGTGAAACCGGGTGAATTCAAAGCGGGTGAAATTCCTGGTCAGATAACTGCGAAGCAGTCAATGCCAACTCAAGAGCACATGACTATTCAAGAAGTTGTGTCTGAAGCGACACCTGGGGAGTTCTTGGCTGGTGAAGTTCCAGGTCAAGTGACAGCTAGAATGAAGATTTCAACAAGAGATTCAGTGACAATTGCTCAAATTACACCTGAATTGCAACCTGGAGTGTTCAAAGTGGGCGAAGTTCCTGGTCAAGTTCAAGCTAAGTCTTCAGTTTCTACAAGGGAATCTCTTGTAGTCACTGAAGTCACAACTGAAGATAAACCTAAGGAGTTTTCAGCTGGAGAAGTACCTGGTCAGGTCACTGCTAGGGTCAGACTGTCGCCCCAGAAGACAATGACTGTTGAAGAAGTTACAACTGACATCTCAGCTGGAACCTTCGAAAGAGGTGAAGTCCCAGGGCAGGTTCAAGCAAAGAGGAAATTGTCGACTGAAGAATCTATTACCACTTCTGAAATTGTTTCAACACAGAAGTCAGAGGAGTTTTTGGCTGGTGAAGTGCCTGGTCAAGTGACTGCTAAGCCAAGACTGTCACCTGAAAAGAGTTTGACTATTGAAGAGATTGAGCTGTCTATTCATGCAGGAGAATTCAAAGCTGGTGAAATTCCTGGTCAAATTAAAGCAAAGTGGAAATTGTCAACTCAAGAATCGATGGTTGTCTCTGAAGTGAAACCAGAAGATCATTCGGGAGAGTTTAAAGCTGGAGAAGTTCCTGGACAGGTCACTGCTAAGACATCGATCTCGACCAAAGAATCACTAGCCATTTACGAAACAACGTCATCAACTCACACTGAAGACTTTACTACAATTCCTGTGCCAAAGAAACGAACAGCTGAAGTTGGTGTGAACTTAACCGAGTCAATTGCGGTTGCCGAAGTGACCGCTGAGACAAAGCCAGGAGAATTTAAAGCTGGCGAAGTGCCCGGTCAAGTTTACGCTAAATTTTCAGTACCAACTAAAGAATCAATACAAGTATCAGAAGTTACAAGTGCTGATAAACCCGGAGAATTTCTCCCTGGTGAAGTACCTGGACAGGTCACAGCTAGAGTTCAAATTTCACCACAAAAAACAATGTCGGTGGAAGAGGTCATTACTGAATCAACAGCTGGGAGGTTTGAGAAGGGAGAAATACCAGGTCAAGTGCAAGCAAAGAGAAAATTGTCAACAGAACAATCGTTGACAGTTTTAGAGACTGTGTCCAGTCAGAAATCGGTGGACTTTGCTGCTGGTGAAATACCCGGTCAAGTTACAGCTGCACAGAGACTGTCACCAGAGAAAAGTTTAACAGTTGAAGAAATAGCATCGTCAATTCATGCTGGTGAATTCAAGGCTGGTGAAATACCTGGACAAATTACAGCAAAATGGAAATTGTCAACTCAAGAATCGATGGTTGTCTCTGAAGTGAAACCAGAAGATAGCTCTGGAACATTCAAAGCGGGTGAAATCCCAGGTCAAGTCACAGCTAAGACGACGATTTCAACTAAAGAATCATTGGCTGTCTACGAAACAACATCATCAACTCACACTGAAGACTTCACTACGACACCGATACCAAAGAAACGGACAGCTGAGGTTGGTGTGAACTTAACCGAGTCGATCGCAGTTGCTGAAGTGACCGCCGAGACAAAGCCAGGAGAATTTAAAGCTGGTGAAGTACCCGGTCAAGTTTACGCTAAATTTTCAGTGCCCACCAAAGAGTCGATACAAATATCAGAAGTTACAAGTGCCGATAAACCTGGAGAATTTCTCCCTGGTGAAGTTCCTGGCCAGGTCACAGCTAGAGTTCAAATTTCACCACAAAAAACAATGTCGGTGGAAGAGGTCATTACTGAATCAACAGCTGGGAGGTTTGAGAAGGGAGAAATACCAGGTCAAGTGCAAGCAAAGAGAAAATTGTCAACAGAACAATCATTGACAGTTTTAGAGACAGTGTCCAGTCAGAAATCGGTGGACTTTGCTGCTGGTGAAATACCTGGTCAAGTTACAGCTGCGCAAAGATTGTCACCAGAGAAAAGTTTGACAGTTGAAGAAATTGCATCGTCAATTCACGCTGGTGAATTCAAGGCAGGTGAAATACCTGGACAGATTACAGCAAAATGGAAGATTTCAACACAAGAGTCGATGGTTGTGTCTGAAGTAAAACCAGAAGACAGCTCTGGGACATTTAAAGCTGGTGAAATTCCAGGTCAAGTGACAGCAAAAACAACAATTTCGACTAAGGATTCGTTGAGCATCTCAGAAACACAAACTTCAACTCATACTGAAGATTTCGGCCCGACACCCACACCTAAGAAACGGACAGCGGAAATTGGTGTAAATGTAACTGAATCACTAGCAGTTCAAGAAGTGACTGCTGAAACACACCCCGGGGAATTTAAGGCTGGGGAAGTGCCTGGTCAAGTTCACGCTAAATTCTCAGTACCTACTAAGGAATCGATTCAGATATCTGAAGTGACCAGTGCAGATAAACCTGGAGAGTTTCTTCCTGGTGAAGTTCCTGGTCAAGTCAATGCTAGGGTTAAGTTGTCTCCTCAAAGAACGATGACCGTCGAAGAAGTGACGAGCGAAGTTTCAGTTGGGAAGTTTGAGAAGGGACAAGTACCAGGAGAAGTTCAAGCTAAGAGAAAGATGTCCACTGAGACATCGCTATTGGTCAGTGAGACGATTACGTCACAAACGTCTGGTATTTTTGCAGCTGGAGAGATACCTGGTCAGGTGAAGAGTAGTCAAAGAATATCACCAGAAAAGTCACTTACAGTTGAAGAAGTGGTTTCGTCAATTCACTCAGGGGAATTCAAAGCTGGTGAATTACCGGGACAGGTTCAAGCTAAATGGAAGTTGTCCACTCAAGAGTCGATGATCGTGGAGGAAGTAAAATCAGAGGATCGACCTGGGGAGTTCAAGGCAGGAGAAGTTCCTGGTCAAGTGACCGCAATGTCAGCAATTTCGACTAAAGAATCGTTTAAGGTGTCTGAAACACTAAGTCACACGCATACAGAGGACTTTTCTGTCGAACCACTACCGAAGAAACGCAGTGCAGAGCTGGGGCTAGTTTCTCTCGAAAGTATTGCTGTTTCCGAAACCACATCAGAGGTGAAACCCGGGGAGTTCAAAGCGGGTGAAGTTCCAGGACAGATTACAGCAAGGGTAAAAATATCCACGAGGGAGTCGGTGAACGTGGCGGAAGTGACCCCTGAGTTAAAAGAGGATACTTTCCAAGCTACTACTTTACCCGGACAAATAACAGCTCAATTTACAATTACGTCGCAAGAGGGCATGGCTGTGTCGGAAGTGTCGTCTGAAGAAGTTCCAAAGAAGTTCTTGGCCGGTGAGATCCCTGGACAAGTGACGGCTGAGGTCAAGTTGTCAGCACAGAAATCACTGACCATTCAAGAGGTCACGACTGAAGATGCAACTGAACATTTCAAACCGGGTCAAGTTCCAGGTCAGATCCAAGCTAAGAGGAAAATGTCTGGGGAGGAGTCGATTACTGTTTCTGAAGTCATCACAAGTCAGAAGACGAGTGAGTTTGTTGCTCAAGAACTTCCAAAAAGAACTTCGGCTAGTTTCCGGATTTCTCCACAGAAGACGATTGCAGTCGAAGAAGTGCAATCTGAGATTTTACCCGGGGAGTTCCAACCCGGTCAATTACCAGGAGAAATGAAGACGAAGTGGAAGATTTCAACCAACGAGTCTTTTGTTGTGTCCGAAGTGAAGTCTGAGGTAAAACCGGAAGAATTCAAAGCGGGTGAAATTCCCGGAGCGACAACCGCTCAAAGAAGAGTTTCGATGATGGATTCGCTGACCGTTTTCGAAGCTCGAACGCACACGGAAGCGGAAGAATTGGGTCCAGCGCCGAAACCGAAGGAAACAAGAGCTGATTTTGATGTTACGCCAAGTTTATTACCAGTGGCTGTTTCCGAAGTGACATCTGAGCTCAAACCTGGTGAATTCGTACCTGGTCAGTCGCCTTTTGAAGTCCAAGCGAAATCGAAAGTGACGTCACGAGATCATGTGGCTATAACTGAAGTGAGGACTGAACAAACAGCTGAAGAATTCAAGGCTCGAGAGGTGCCCGGAAGTAAGAAGGCAATTGTTGCGTATGGAGATGCAAAAAAGACTGTTCAAGTAAATAAAATTTTAAAAATAACTTAAAATTTTAAAAATAATTTTATTTTTATTTTTGTAGATTCAACAAATCGAAACCGGAATTGGTCTTGGTGAAGTGGTCAAAGAGAAGATTCGCGAGTACGTGGCTCGAGAAGTGGTTCTAGAAGCGTTGGCTTACGCTCAGGCTTTGGGCACTGAGGTTCAAACCAAAGGTCAGGGGTTTTTGGAAATTAATGCATGTAAAAATGCATGTTTTGTGGAATTTTATCATCATTTTTAGTTCCAGGACTTATTGGAAGGATTGGAATTAATTCATTTTGATTTCAGATTTGCTGTTTATACATTTTCATATATTTTAATTATTTTTTTTTTACAAAATACAATAACATTTTTTTTTTTTTACCATTAACACGAGTTGATATTAATCGCATCCCACATTTATTCGAAGTTATAATTTTTTTGTTTATCCTGTACACAGAAATTCGAACCACGAAGAAAATTAAGCCGAAGGTGTCAGAGGAGCTAGAAACAGGTATACAAAGGCTACAGTTCACTTTGATAACTCCCGCGGCTCCTCTGTGCTTTTCATGGCATGTTCACGCACTAATACAGACGCACAATTGCACCCACTCTTACAGAAACGAGATGGGAATCATCCATATTCATGTTTTTACAATGCGTAAATTACTTTACAAATTTACAAAATGGCATTTCATTTTCAGCTTTTACTTACAAAATATACCAAATTTTATAAGTACATTGCTTATAACATAACCATGGTGTGGTTTACTAGGACACTTACAAATGCATGCTGATTTTATATATTTTATTTAAGTGTTACAAAACTTATTTTTTATATTATTTAATATACAAATGTGATATTTTACAAATTGTATATATATTTACAATTTTAATTTAACACATTTTACACGCTTTTTAGCACTTTTATATCATATTTTTAACATTTACATTATTTTTTAACAAATTTATTTACATCATTTTTTAACAAATTTATTTACATCATATTTTAACAAATTTATTTACATTTTTATTTAACAATTTTTCTGACATTATTTTTAACATTATTTATATTTCTTACCATTTTTATTTTCTGTCTTCTTTTGTTTTGTCTGTATAGTTGTAGTTAGTAGTTTTATTATTTCTGGTAGATTTCAGTGAAAAGCGTGATCTGTTTGCTTCACAAAATTAAATTTCAATACAGTGGTTTAGTTGATAAAAACCAAAGGCTTCTTGCACCCACTTACAAAACAAACAATGCATTCCTAACACAAAAATCTACTGCTTCAATTGTAAAAAAAATGCAAACAAACACTACATTAATGTTAACTTGTATGAAACGCTTTGGCATATTACAATTTCTCTTACAAAGTAAATAACGACAAAATATATGTTGTAACACTTAACACACTTTATGTATTTCATATCATTTATTACAATTCTCTTTCATCATTTCACATTTAACACAGCTTTTATTTTTCATGTAATGTCTCTTCTTAGACCAATTGCTCATTTACACAATTCTTTCTTCTTTATTTGCAACATCTATAATGACAAAATAGAAATATTGAGAATAATGCTTCACACAAAACCATCAACAAGCACCTCAATAACATTGTATCTATGTTAGTGCAAACATACACTTTATGCTTATTTTAGCCATTTGCTGTTGTTATGTAAGTATATAGTTGTTACACATGATACTATATTACAGAAGTTGCTGATCAAACACAACAAACCACACAAACACATGAAACAATACAGACAGAAGAAGTGCAACGTCCACATGACATTGAACAAAAAATAGTTAGGGATGTAACTGAAAAAGAGGTTCCAGTTGAAGATAAAAAGAAAAGATTTGTGGTTAGAAAGGGCAAAGTCACAATTGACACACAAGATGTGGATGAAAAGGGCAGAGAAGTTCCAGAAGAAGTTTCAGAGTCTTTGGAAGGTGTTGAGGTATTGGAAGTTCCTGAAAAAGTGAAGTTAAAGAGAGTTAAAGAAACTAAGTCTGTCGAAGATGAAACTGTTCCCGAAAAGGTTGTTGTTAGGAAAGTTGTTGTTGAAGGTGGAAAGGTTGTGACTGTTGAAAAGAGAACTATTATCAAGAAACAGCCAATGGTGAAGAAAGTTATTGTGACTTCTGTAGGGACTAAAGAGGATTATGAAGTTAGGATTAAGCCTAAGATTGTGGCTGAGAGGGAAGGCGTTGATGAATCACAGGTGGTGGTGGTAAAGAAGAAGAGGGTTAAGGTAAGTAAGCCGGAGAAGAAAAGACCAGAAGGTGAGGTTGAAATTGAAGAAGTTGAAGAAATTGAAGAAAA
>JAQFZP010000258.1:0-44215 GCA_034695745.1 Geophilus truncorum | reverse complement strand
CTCGTGCGAATTTAATTGTTTAAATAACGGTAGCGGTATCGATATTGATATCGGAGCTGTTTCACAACCTCTCTATTGAGACGAAATAATCACGTTACTCTAAATTTTTTTGTCATGTCAGTGTAATAAGAGAGAATTGAATTTAACGAAGTTGTGATAATACTTAGGTTTCAAGGTTACTTCATAATCTACTCGATTTTTCTGGCTTTAATTGAAATAGAATCGTCCAAACTCATTAACTAAAGATAAAAACTCAATTTGCGTCAGTTATCTAGCATTTCATTGAGAAGACAAAACAATTTAAGCTAAAAGTGATTGCTTCGTCTCAATATCGTACAAGTTGGAAAGTACAGGCAGTCCCAAGTTACGAATGAGTTAAGTTTTTCAGTTTGCATGTAAGTTGGAACAGTTACGTATGGTTCACATCTAGCTTCACTTAGTCAAAACACAATGCACACAACAGTTTGAGTGTTTACACTAGGTGGGTTCGTTTATTATTTAAACGTGTAAAAACTAGTGCAAATAACAGATCTTGTGTAATTTTCTAATTTTTCTTGGTCAAACTCGAAAAAAAATGGCTGCCAAAAGTGTGTAAATCTCGTTTTAAACTAGTTAAAATTATATTTACACAGGTGCAAATAACAAACGTTGTTATTTGCACTTGTGTAAATGTCGTTTAAACTGGTTTGAAAAGAGATTTACACACTTTTGGTGGCCATTTTTTTTTTTTTTTTTTTGTTAGATCGAGAAATTTACTCACTAGGTGGGTTTGTTTATTATTTGCACAAATGTAAAATCCTGTGCAAAACACTTGTCTTGTGTAAAATGACCATTTTTCTCGATCTAACTCAAAAAAATGGCAGCCAAAAAAATTTGTAAATCTTGTTTTAGACTAGTTTTAATGTGATTTACATAAGTGCAAATAATAAACAACCCACCTACTATCACTTATTTGCACTAGATTTTATACACGTGCAAATAATAAACGAACCCACCTAGTAGCTGCATTCACAAAGTCAATTGCACGTGTTTATATGAAATAACTTGTTTATAACAAACTTCCACAGGTTTATTTCATATGAACACGTGTATTTAGCTTAGTGAATGCAGCTACTGTTTAGCAAAGTAATCCACTAAATCGTTTGTTAGTACTAACCATTGTACGTAACTCAATTTATTTATTTTTTAATAATAAGCTGGTTTATAAGTATGGGCGTTCATAACAGGGACTGCCTGCCTGTACGTCAACAAATATTAGTGCATTTCGTAAAATCGAGTAGAAGTTGGGTGGATTTTGTTGTACATTATAGAAGATTAGATTGTGTCTTTCAGTTGGAATTATTTTAACAAACAAACTGTTATAATTAATTTCTTTTAATTGCAATATTGTTGTCTAACACTGAGGAGTCAAATATCGTTATTTATAGTGAAATTTAATCGTTAGATACTAAGCGGATACTTGAGACTAATTTAGAATGTGATAAAATTCAAGTTTAGGATTTTAAATAATGTTATCTAATCGGGCCCCCCCCCCCCCTCCCCAAAAAAAAAATAAAAAAAATTCAAAGTTAGGAATGAATTAGGAATTTTCCTCTGCCCAAATTTAGACTAAAACTTGCCGAACAAAATCAGTATAAAATTTCTACAAATATTAAAAAGAGGTAAAGAGATAAGAAACTACGCTTTACAATTATTTCACGTTCCTTCTACTTAAAATGCAAAAAAGTTTTTTTTTTATACCCATCATCAAGTTTGGTTGAATTGAGATTTTATCAAAGGTTTCAATGACTTCTCATTGCTTTGCATCGACATTCTACCAGACTAAATTGAGCGATCAAAATACATTAACGTTTTTCGTTAGAGAAAGTAAAAAAGAAAAAAAAAAGATTTTTCTTTTACTTCTTTAAAGTTAAAACGTCAAAACGCATAATGCTCATTCAACATGGGGAGAAAATGCAAGTAATAACTGAAGTGACAATTCTAATTAACATAGAATAATATTCAACGCATTTGCGTATTTAAATGAAATGTCACACAATATTCTGACGTAATCAAATTGGGGCCGGCATTTCTCGCGAACCGTATATGAAAATTTAAAAGCTCAGGACGCTTCCATTCGTTTCGAAGTCGAGAATCGAATGAGTATTTTTGTGAAAGAGAGATACTGTTTCAAAGTTAGAAGCAAATTATGCAATACCCCATAAAAGTTTTTTTTATAAGTAATAACAATATGGCGGATGTAATTTGTCGATTTAATGTGAGTTTTGTATAATTGACTTTTATTTCGTTAAAAAATTTAAATATAGTCCAGTGTGCTTATAGTTAAACCACAAATTGACATTGTATTTACTAAATTGTCATTAAATAATGATAAAAATTTATCATTATTTTTGCTGCATTTTAAAATTTTGCCTTTTAAAATTTTTTTTCTCTTGAGATAATGAATGAATTTTATCGGCATCTTGTCGTTAGTAGTTAGCAAGTTCGTTACGAAAACAATAACGGTGCCTATTACATACAAATATAGAAAAAGTAACGAAATAAGATGTTAACTCTTTTATCTTGTACTTAACTATAACAATTAGTCATTACTCTGCTTTTTTTTAAAGAGATTTTTGTGTTTAAGCGGATAAAACAACTTTGAATGGAAATATTTATTCAAATATTCAAATAATCCAACCATTAACATCCAAAATTATATTACAGAAAATGGCTTTACAATTAAAAACAAATCGAACTGTGTGAAGATTTACTGTTTTAATATTTAAATTATCGAAAATGTTATTTGTGTTATACGTTTTTACTTGCACAGGATCTCTATTTCTATTTATCTATATGGTATTATTTACTAAGCATAAAATTTACAAACTATATAAACTCTACGGTTGCGCGATATAAATGTTTTTTAATATGTTTTAAATTTTTTTTAATAATTTGACATTTTTATTTTGCAGCCACCAATTGATCCACTTCAACTACTCAAAGCCCTGGCTCCCTTATTAGCGCCGGATGGTGGCATGAAGAGCGTAGAAGAAGTGACTAGGCTTTCTAGGTAATTATAACTGGTTGCCAACCGAGTTCTGTTAATAATCCTTAATATTTTTCAGTTAAGCATCGCTCGACACTCTGGCCAACTCGGTTATTGCGTTCTGGTCTTTTCTCTTAAGCTTTTAAACAACCAATAAAAAAAAATAAAAATAAACAAAAAAGAGAAAAAAATAAAATGGCTGTGGTTATAATAATAAAAGAATAAAAAGTGTGATAAGGGGATGACAAAATAAAACATAATTTATTTATTTTTCTTATTTAGAATAAAGTAATTACTCAGTAGTGGATAGGTAAGAAAAGGAGGAGAAAGTTGATGACGTAATTGTGAAATAATTAACTCTGTACTGATGTTGCTTGTACAATGTGTGTTAATAAAGTCTGATGACTATAATCTGCTGTCTTTTATTGTGGAAATAAAGTTGAAATAAAACTCTACAACTTTCTATATCTGTATGTATTTATATATAAAGTAAATATATAATATAAAATTGATAAACAACTTGGCTTCACTGCCAGTTTAATTAATACCACAGCTATTTATGTTTATTTTATTTTGTTGATTTTTTTTTTATTTTCTTTCATTGGTTGTATTACGCAATGTTGGCCAGTGTCGGTTGATTTTTAGTTTTGATTGTTATTCAGGATATTATTAATAATAATTTTTGTTTATTTTTAGCCTGATGAAGAAATTTTCACGAAAGTTAGTCAGTCGATGCGTTTACGTGAACGTTTTGATGATTACACCGAACCACGTATTGGAAGCGTAAGTTTTTTGTTGGTATTTTTAAGTTATGAAATTTTTAATTAATTTTTTTTTTTCTTTTTTTTATTATTATTATTTTAGATTTTTGGCTGAAGGTGGATGGGATACGATTAATATGTGGCTTCAAGATTCGAAGAAGAGTGATAATTTTCCGTTTTTAATTGAACTTTTGCAATTATTTAAAATTCTGCCCATGACTGTGGAGCGGTTAAAGGAGAACAATAGTGCGAAATTAGTGAAATCCTTTTCTAAGTGCGAAAACGAAGAAGTTAAAAACTTAGCTGCTGCTGTTGTTAAAGAGTGGATGAAGTTGGTGAAAGGTGAAGGATCGAGTTCAACTCAGTTACCTGGTAATTCAACAAATTTTATTCAACACATACGTGTAAAAGTCATTCAAATATTATTTTTATTTTTTTAGATGGCAAAGACAATAAAGTATTAAAACGAAAGAAGAAGATGAAGGATAAAGCGGATTTGAAAAACAGTCAGGACGGGAAAGAGTCGAAAGAAATCGGTGACAGAAGAACACAGGCGCAGAAATCGAACGATAGGAAAAGGTCCCTGGAGTTTTCGATGGATGAAGATGTGTTGGAAGATGTCAAGTTACCTGAGTATTTGGAAAAGGAGTTAAATAATAACAAAAAGCCAAAAGGAGACCGTCCAAAAACAGTTAAAACGTACCGAACGAAGTTTCGATCGACGGGGCTCGAAGAAGTGACGACACTGCCGAAACCGGCGGTTAAGAAAAACTCGGTGGTTGATAAGTCGGCTGCAATGGCTGCCAAAAGAGCAATAAAAAGGATAGGGTAAGAAACAAAAAAAAAATTTAAAAAGAGAATAAATTTAAATTAATTTTGTTTTTTTAATTTTAATAGATTTTCTAAGGATTTTCAACCAGCCGAAAAAAGGCATAAACCTGCTAATTTAGTGACATTATCTTCAGATACGAGTGAAAAACCAGGAATTAAATTAATTCCGCCCAAACCAAAACGTAAGTTGTTTTTTTTAAATGATTTTCATGACATCATTTAACCTTTATTTATTAATTTTTTTTTTTTTTTTTTTTTTTGTTTTAGCCGCAGTTCACATCATCAAAGAAAGCGCAGGGTTCATGGATGCACTATTTGCCGAACCAGTGACGCCGTTGAAGAAAAAGAAGAAGTCCAGTCGTAGTCCAGTTGCAACAACGCCACCCGTGACTTCCGAAACACCCAAATTCCAGTTTTACAAAGATACGTTAGACACGACAGAAATCAAACAGGAAGAAGTAGAGGAAAATAACGTGGATAATTCAGAGGAAATGCAACTCTGTGAAGTGAAAACCGAACCAGCGCCAACTGAAGTCAACAACTCTGTTTTTTCGCCAAGTACGGTTTATTTAACGAAGAATTCATGTGGATATCGATTAATAATTAATTTATATTTTTTAGAAAGTGAAGAAGTCAAGGAAGCTGAAGTCGAACCCGTCGACGTGAAACCAAAAATCGTCTTTAAGAAGAAGAAGAAGAAAGTTTCGTGGGCGGAAGAAACTGTGTTACGGGAGGTGTTTTATTTCGAGTTGGACGAAACGGAGAGAGTCAACGTGAACAATATTAAGAATTTCGGCGACATGAAAACACTCGACAGGATGAAAGAGAGACAAGCGGTTGAATCGGCCAAAAGGTTGAAAACGGGAGACAAAATGGAAGAGAAAATTATGGTATTTAATTTTTAATAACTAAATTAGTCATTCAGTTGTGATAATATTTTAAAAAATGATTGTTTTAGTGGTTGGCACCTATATTAATCGATTTACCACCTGCGTTGGTTGAACGAGGCATCAACAGTGAGGAAAAAAGCATTCAAAGGTCACGGGAGCAAAGTGTATTGCAAGAAATTTATTTTTCAAGAGACTCGTAAGTGTTAAATTTAAGGAAATTATTTTGTATTTTTTTTTAAATCGTTAATTTTTGTTTATGGAAAATAGAGTACCTGATACACCTCAAGAACCTGACCCAGAAACAGTTGAAATTACAGAACCAAAAATTATTCCACTGGAAGACGTAAGTGTTGTTAAGCTCAATTTTTATTATTAAAAACTGAAATTAAAACCACTACTTTTCTGCAGGAAAATAACCCGGATGCAGTTCTCGATGTTACACAATCGCAATCGCCCGCACTATTGCCGTCAGCGTTAACTGATCTCATGTCTAAAATACATAATAAACAAATAGATGAGGTAAAATTTGAAACTTAACATTTTTAAAACCAAAATAAAAAATTAAATATTTTTCTCTTAGAATTTACAGTTTAGAGGACAAGTGGCTCCATTTTTCCAACCAGACCCAGCGTTGGCTCCAGGAGGAATGATGCCGCCACCGCCGTTCCATAACCCATTCAAACATGGCGAGGGTCCGCCAAACATGAACCCGGTCGGCGAAGACGGGATAGAATTCAGAGGATATTACGAAAACATGCCACCGCCCATACCACAACCAGGAATGGGTCCTCGAATGAGGATGCCCGGACCCATGAGGGGTAGAGGACCAATGCACGGACGAGGAAACAATATGCAGAGAGGGAATAATATGAGAGGACGTGGAGGTAATAATTATTATCATTACACTGTTTATAATTATGTATATATTTTATTTTTTTTAACAATTAAACAGATTTTTCTGACGTCACATAATATTTTTTATCATTTTACTAAATAATTTTTTTTTTTTTGAAAAAATTAGGTCCACGAGGTCGAGGCCGATCGATGTGCCGACATTTCATAAATGGAAGCTGTAAATACGAAGAAACTTGCATGTTTTTGCATCCGGGTATAAATGGACCTTTAATTTAAGAAGAAGACAGAAATCAGTGTTTTACATTTCCACAAGAAATTCCTGAAGGAATCTCTTCTCGTGACGACGTTTGACTGCGTGCAATGCAGCGGCGTCGAGTGCGAAGACGAGGATGATTTTTTTCATGCATTTGTTAAGTTTTAGTGACGACGCAACCACGAATGACGGGGATTTAGTAGTGTATATTTTGTATATATGCTCAGACTGTTTGTGAATTACCGATAAATTTGAATTTGAATAGTGTAGTTAAATTTTTGTCTATTTTTATTAAACATGAAATTATTACTAAAAATATGTAATAAGCAGATGATTTATAAAATATCTCATTGTTTTTCCATACATACATTATTCATAACATTGGAATAAAAAGTGATAAATTGAATTATTTGTATTACCGCGTATATTTCTTATTTATTAGTAAAACATCACAGATTTAGTGCTACTTTAAATAACTCCAATGGCAATTTTGGATTAAAATTTCTCGTTTATTAAATAATAAAACATTTAAAAGAAATTTCTAGGTTTAATTAATAAATTACACAAGTGAATTTGAGAAATTTTACTCCATAAACAATTTTTACACGAGAAACCATATTATGTTAATTAGTTCACATAACGACACAAATGATTGATTTTTTATCTATTTT
Organism: Geophilus truncorum; assembly: GCA_034695745.1. Classification (NCBI taxonomy): domain Eukaryota; kingdom Metazoa; phylum Arthropoda; class Chilopoda; order Geophilomorpha; family Geophilidae; genus Geophilus; species Geophilus truncorum. The sequence continues at coordinate 36,926 of JAQFZP010000258.1, read as the reverse complement.
TGTTACATTATTTTTGTATCGTCGGATTAATACTGCTTCATTACCATAGTTACTGTGATTAATACTCCGACAGCTCTCTCCAAATCGAACGAAGTTTGTTGTTCTCTCCTTTGATTCCTCTTGGTGTTCTTGATAAACAACTAGAGCTGCATCTTTGTATCGTTTCCTGATCTCGGTAGTAGAATCGTCCATTCTTTATGGGATTTCAGTAAAGGTAAACATTGAATTTATATTACAAAATAATCGTCAATTTTAAGGTAAGAAACTCACTTTAATTATTGCTTGAGATGGATTTTTTCTATTTCATTTGATGGGGGATTCTTTTTGTATTTATTTGGCACGGAATTTGAATCCATTATCCATTGAGCATATAATTTTGGAAATTAATAGTGGGTTATGTAGAATATATTACATGTTGAACAACTGTCTTTACATCACGAAAACATTTCTTCTCTCCATGATATTTGTACCAATATTTGCCTCGACTTGTGACGTAGGTTGTTGATTTTTACGTTTTCTCACTTGTCGGCGCTTTGAAGGTTTCGAGAGAAGAAATTACGCAGGGGTTTTTATTAATTTTGTAAGAGTTTAATTTTTCAGTCAGTTTTGACTGAAATTGTAATTTCAGACGAAAAAATTATGATTAAACTTTTATAGTCTAGACTGACAAATGAATTCATTTTAAAGCTATGCAGCGAAGCAAAGGATGTACCGGTATAATAAAATGTACTAATAAATAAAATATACATATACTCAATTTAAACGTTTGTATTATTTATCTCTAGCAGTTAATATAAATTTAACCATCCTTAATAATTAAAATTAATAATAATTTATTATAATTTTCAACAAAATAAAAAAATACAAAAAAATCACACAGTGTTCATATTATTAAAATGCTCTGAATTTTAAAATATTTACATCAACTCAATTCACAAGATAAATATTTAATATTTAATCATTTGTTCTTTCAATCTTTAACCAAAAGAGCCATTACGACGTCGGAGCAGATATAGACGACACGCATGCGTGTGAAAGTAACTTCCGGGTTCTTTGCTTTTCATTGATCGTTTCAGTTGTAGTTTTCGATCGACATGGTGTAGCTTTTGACGTTTAAAGCTCAGCATTTTCACAAGGGATATTGGTGCTCTCTTTACTCGCACCAATATCTCTGAGTTTGGCGATGCGAGCGAATCGGAAGAAATGCTCTTGATCACCTCAATTACATCCATCATATCAGAAGAGGAATTTTCGGAGAAGTATATTTTAATGGCGAATGTCAATTGCCATCACATAGCTGCCGTATTTCGAACCATCTGTCCACATTAATCAAAAAAATAATGTGATAACCGAAGAACTAATCCATATCGTTGTTAAATTTATCGAAAAATGTCCTCTTCTTACCGGCATCGAAATGGATGGGGATCGACCTTGTCTCTAAACGCTATGCCCACCGATTCGTACGGAATTGTCCCGGAACAAACGTACGGCGTATCCTTTCGTCGAAGCAAGAGCGTGCGAAATTTGAGCGTGTGCGACGACGATACTCTAGACATGTTCGCCGGCCGTCGACACGTACGAAGAATCGTGCTGCGTCGGTCGTCGGATTTGGGTGTAGGACTTGGATTTAGTATTCGCGGAGGAAGGGAGTTGGGAATCGGCATTTTCGTGTCGAAAGTCATGGAAAGAAGCGTCGCTGATCGTGCGGGATTGATGCCTGGAGACGAAATTCTCAGCGTCAACGGCACGTCCTTTGAAAACATATCTCACGAGGAAGCCATCAAAGTAAGCTTCACTGCACTGCACTGCCTCCGTGTTTTGCAGGGAAAACAACTCGATGCTAAAATATTTATTCTACAAATAACTTGACTTTTTTTTACTTTTTTTTTTTTTACTTTTTTTTTTCTTTTTTAGATATTAAAAGCTGCACCACGATTGGATTTGATAGTGTGCTCTCCCGCTAGAATTCCAGGTGCATGCATAGTGCATCAAACTTACACATGGCTTGATAGTGAAGGTCGTAGTGTCTCGCCACCACCTGAATACGATCACAGTTTTTATAGCAGCCCAGCGCATCGGAAAGCCGTTTCCAGGTTACACCACTCTCCTAGAATTCGAAAGGTAATGTTTATTTATAAAACATCGTCGGTTGTATCAGACACTCAAAGTGCACAGATGCAAGTGGTTTTATTTTTTTCTCTTTGTTTTCTACGAATTTACCGCATTTCATTTATTTGAGTTTATTTTTAGCATTTTTTTTTTTTTTTTTGGTTTAGGGAAAAAATGAATTGATGTTTTTATTTTCTCATGTTTTATGCCTCTCGTGGGATTCGCTTTAAAAATCCATAGATGCGTTGAATTTTTTTATATTTTTTATTTTTATGGATTTGGCTTTGAATGTGCAACAAAAAATGAAATTTTATTGATTAAATTTTTTTGTGTGTTAAAGGTGACTTTACGGATCGACAAAGGACATAGTTTGGGATTAATGATACGAGGTGGCGTTGAATACGGACTCGGTGTCTACATCACGGGAGTCGATAAACATTCGGTTGCTGACTTGGCTGCACTTAAAGTAATTGACTTAATCATGAAACTGTGAATCTAAATTTCTCATTTATGATAGTCTACAAGTAGTGTTGAAATTCGAAACTAATTGCTTATATCAATTCGTCTAATTTAAAGGTCAAGTGACCTAAAGTGGTTTATTATTAAATATGAATCTACTCATCACAAACAATAATTAATCGTCGCCAACATATTAAAATTTGTAAAAACCGATCGCGAAAAAAGTGAATGTCAAAAGGAAAATGGATTATGGGAGTTGTCGCGATTTATGACGTCACGAACTTTGCTGCCCCTGCAGAAGGAATTGCCTGCAATGCTTTTATTCTTTTTCAGCGACTGATCCAGGATTTAGTCTCAAATTCTCTCGAACAGGGTTTTCAGGCGTCACAAACTCAGAATTCCCAGAATTCATTTGTATTTACACATTCACTGTTTGGGATATTTTTTTTTTTTTTTTTTTTTACAAAATTTAACATGTCAAAAAACCATTTGGCGACGATTAATTACTGTTTGTGATGTGTAGATTCACATTTAATAAAAAGTTCAGTTGACTTGACCTTTAATCAAACTGCAAACACATCAAGAACATTTTACTTAAAAATAAATTGTTTTGTAGGTCGGAGATCAGATTTTGGAGGTAAACAATCAAAGTTTCTTGGACATCACGCACGACGAAGCAGTACGGGTACTCAAATATTCCCCAGTAATGGTGATGACCATTCGTGAAGTCGGAAAAGTCCCTTATTCCTGCACTACGTACGACGAAAACAGCTGGCTCTACGAGAGACAGAGTGGAATGCCTTCTCAATCGTCCAGGTAAATTATAATTAATTCAAATTATTTACAGTATATTTTAAAAAAATATAAAAACTAATAAAAATTTTTTTAAAAAGGCTTCAACGCAAACCTCCCTTTAGTTCAGGACAACACCCTTACGATAACCTGATGCACACGATCGACATTCAAGCATTGAGGATGTTAAACGAAAAAGCAAAACTAGTTCTAACAAAAGCCGAATTAGCAACTCTCAACTATTACCGAATCGAATACGAACGAAACCAAATGACAATCGATTCGTTTGTGGCCGTTTTGCTCGAATTATTCGAAACCGAAGACAAAGTAAACATTTATCCTTAATCCTATTGCTAAACCCATCTATATTCATTACTCTTTCTAGTACGCTTTACTACAGGACGTTCGCGAAGTGATTCATCCCATCGATCAACACAGATTCGACGAAGTAATCTACAAAAAAGATCTGGAAATGGCACGAGTTAATATAAAAAGGGATAAAATGATGATGATAAATGACGTCATTCATTGATTATTTTTTTCTCATCCCCAGACCAGACAAAGGCTCGGTGCTGATGACAGATCATCTCACAACCGGTTTTCATCTATATCTATGGATCACTTGACCAGTCACGTAGCTAGTAGCACTTCCTCGCCAAGGAATGCAAGGGTATGCTTACCTCGTAAAGGCATACTAAAAGTAACACACTAAAGTTGAGTCAATGTTATGGTGTTTGACTGAATGACTGAATGAAATCAGAATATTCCAAACAAACAAACACGTGTTTAACATTGAATTTTCCTTAGATGGATAATAAAAGAGACAAGAAAACTTATGATGTTGTTGCTTGAGAAACAGTGAATAAATGATTTTTTTTTTTTTTTTTTTTTTTTAATTTGGAATTAATAGAGTTGGTGTTACTAAGATTTTCGCGATTCGTTTTTACAGAGAGATATTAGTCGTTATGCCAATACACAGGATCAACACACTTATGATATTCCTCGCGCTTCTACGCACTCGAGTAGACAACACGGATTGACGTCTGGTTTTAGTTCTTCTTTACCTGGTGGTTATGTTTCTGACGAGGATCTACGCACGCCGAGCGAAGACAGTGGCGTTGATTCCATAAACGGCTCTTATTATGTCGCTAACAGGTATTTTGCAACATCAAAATTCAACACATCTTCTTATCGATTATGTAAGCCTGGCCGAAATTCTTGCACAAAAAAATGAAATCTTAGTAATAAAATTTTACTAGACTTAAATAATCGATAACAGATATTTTTAACATCAAAATCCAAAACACTTTGTTATCGATTATGCAAGCCTGGCCGATATTCTTGTACAAAAAAATGAAATCCTAATAATAAAATTTTACCAGACTTAAATAATCGATAACAGATATTTTTAATAACGTCAAAATCCAAAACACTTTGTTATCGATTATGCAAGCCTGGCCGATATTCTTGTACAAAAAAATGAAATCCTAATAATAAAATTTTACCAGACTTAAATAATCGATAACAGATATTTTTAACATCAAAATCCAACACGCTTTGTTATCGATTATTTAAGCCTGGCCGAAATTCTTGTACAAAAAAATGAAATCCTAATAATAAAATTTTACCAGACTTAAATAATCGATAAATCATCAATTTTTTTTTTCCAGATCGTCGTCTAAGATGATGAAACACGGAGTTCAGATGCCGTTACCTGGATCTCTTGCAAGAAACGGCGTGAGTGGACGAGGGACGTCGGAAAATTGGCAGCAAATGCCACAAGGCGGATACGAAAGACGTAGACGAAGCATAGAAGATGTGCAAGTAATGAAATTGAGTGTTGAAATTTTACTTGTTGGTGTTGATTTGGGTTTTTTTTATTGACAGGGGTTGACCAGGTACGCAGGCGAAAACGATTACTATTACGATGAAATGATGGCGCATCAGCGGTCTTCTAACGATAGACGATGGAGTTTAGGCAGCGAACAGTCAGATTTAGGAAACACGGGACATTTTGTAAGTTGATTTTTTAAAGCAGTAGAAAATTACTCATTTTTTGGATTAAAATTTCTCGTGTGATGTTTTCATGACGAGATATTTAAGTCTAAAATAGCTTCTAATCTAGTTTAGCGCAACTAAGAACAACAGTGGTGCGTAGTTTTTCGTTCATCTTGCGAGTAAATTTTCCGATTTTTTATAATAAGTTTTCCTTTACTTAACATCTGCTGTCAGAGCCTTGCAAGGCTGTTACACTTTATTTTCAACTTCATAATCCCATAGATTTTAATTTCATGCAATCTGCGATACATAACCTGAATCCAGGCGAAATTTGAGCTTCAGATTAGTCATGCACGATATTAATTAGACATTTTTTAAATTTTTTCCCCCCCTCAATCCTATAATACAAACAATGAATGGCCCTTTAAAGGGCAGAAAATGCATCCTATAAAAAAATTTTTTTTTTTTTTTTTTTTTTAAAGGAAATCAAACTGAAATGATGAACATTGTTTTTTTTTTTTTGTTTTATTTATAGGAAGAGCCCACTTATCAATCCCATTCGCCCGTAGTGCATCGTTATCCAAAATGGCGATCTGGTCGAAATTCGAATCGTTACACTGGTCGTTCAAATCGCAGTTCGTCTCTTCCCCGATCGTAAGATTAAATTCATATCAGGCCTGATGTCCACCCAGTCTTCCGTTAACTGGCCACTATATATCATTACCGTTATTTTTCTCACTTTCGACATGTTTTTTGTACGGTACTTTTGTTTGTCAATTCCGAACACCTCAGCTTCAATTTGCCCTGACAGCAGATGAAATACTAGAGATTTTAACCCTTTATTTTTCTATTATTCATAGTTTCAGGTTGCTACGTTTTAATTAAATAAATTTTAAAGATTATGAAATATTTGTACGAATTTTATGAATAACGTTTTTTAAAGTTCTAATGGCTCTACAGCTCAACACATTGCGGGTCATGTGCCTTCACACATGCGCACCAAAGATAATGTTGGAAATGAACTGCGCAATTAAAATATTACGACTAATAACTGTCGTGTGTGAAGAAAGCTGATTCGTATTCACTGCTACGAAAAAATGAAAACAAACTTTTGGCCTTCACCTACAAAACGCATACATAAAAGAGGGAAAAAAAAAATCCATATTTCAAGCTTAGCTCACAAAGGAAATTGGCTGCATGTTGCTGCTGTAGAACATCCCTGGCTTTTTCTAACACTGAATATTTAACCAGCAATATTAAAAATTCTATTAGCAATCTGAAACTGCACATATCTGAAAACAAGGTGGTTCCCCATTTTTTTTTTTACCCTTATTTTATTTATAATCATGTTATTTATGGTTGATGTTGTACTAAATTGAGCAGCACTTTGTGGATATATTTTGTTTCGCTGAATAAAGCCAAAATGAAGGCTTGTATTTTAGTAAATCAATTTTGCTGCGTTTGTAACTCGTAGAATCGACACCAGATGGTGCTGTTTTGTTAGTCTTGTTGTACAGTATTATAATTTAGCTTTATTCTTTCTCAGCTCGCTAGCCACTAGATGGCGTTGCGACCAATCAGAGTGAGCAACTAGCGAGAGCGAGAAAGCAAATGGCAAAACTACGATTGGTTTTTGTATAGTTTACGTAGTTTGTACCACTTTTCGTTAGAAGTATTCGTTATCAAAGACTTTATGGTAATAAAATTGTTTCAAATTACAGTAAACTAAAGTAAAAATTTTAATTTAAGTTTAGAGAACAATGGTTAGCAAGTCTTTTCACATTGCCAATAACTGACGCGACCCCATTTGCTACTTGGCACGTGAGTTGAAATACCTCACCTTTAACCTTTATCTAAAATCAACGAGATTTAACCCTAACGGAGAAGTGGCGCAATCTACACCATTTAATTTCAATTTACGTTGCAAACAAGTGCACGAAAGATTCATTTATTCTTTTGTATAATACTGATAACTTGGACATATCAATTGAAATTCCTTATTTTTTCATCCATTCATTCTAACATTGTGAATAGATTACAGGGTTCGGGACAAATTGCAATTAAACTGTAGTCAAAAACAAAAATATATAAGTATACCCCCTTTTTGACGTGTGCAACGCACATTTTCGCTTTGCTATAGTTACAGAAAAATATATCCACTAACTGTATTAGCATATTTACTGCCTACTTCAGAGGTACGGTATTTGCGACATTTTTACTCACTCATTGGTGTTAGATACATACAGATATTTACAGAAAAAAATAGACTGATTTTTCATTTAAAAATGCAGCTGCTAGAAACCTTTACCGTTTGAAGTGCCTCCTCTTTTAAAGACGGGAATTTTTGTGTCAATTTTGATCGTCTCTGACTGTTGCGTGTTTAGCATGATGAGAATGCTTTTTATCAAAAACCATCTTGTAAACGATCGTTAAAGCGAACCCACCGACTGTTTGGCAGGGCAAACCCCGTATGAGTCGACTGCTAATGTATACGTCAATAATTGGAATAAGGGAGTTGGGGGTTTTGTGTCGAGGGGAAAAAAAAGGTGAATGTGTGAACTCGAAATCGATAGAGTCGATTTTAGTTTTTGGGTAATTTTTAGAGGGTTGTATTTATATCTTTCCCAATTTCACTGGATTTTTTTCGTGAATAAAACTAAATTTTGCTCAACTACATTACATCAAAAAAAAAAAAAAAATGAGTAAAAATTCGATAAAAATTTTTGGAATATCGAAGAAAATCGATAAAATTATAAAAATATTTTTAATGAAGAATTAAAAGATCAAATATTTTTTATTTTCAACACATTTATATGTCACACGTACAACTGAATTTATATATTAAACAAGGAGAACATTGCAAAAATGTTGTGAAAACGTTGCAGTAATATTACGATAACGTTTCAAAAAATTTGTGGGAGGAAAAAAGATGGTGAAAAGTATTTTGGGGCAAAATCTAGTTTTTTTTGGGGGGGAACTCAGTGAAATTGGGTAGGAAATAATAAATTCCCATTTTTATAATTTGTTTGTGAATTTTTCTCGATGTAGTTTGTGGGAAAAGCAGCCTTTTTCATCTCACATTTTGTCCTCTATATAATTATGCGTGCAGTCCGCACCGCTGTACTTAGTGTTTTTAGGTAATTTAGAGAGAAATAGCTGCAGCACGACACTCCATGTGGTCGTGAAGCTGAGAATTGAAAATAGCAGTGATCAAGGTCGGCACCCATGTAAATAGATGGAAAATTACTGGGTGTCATTCCTTTGCTTCTATATATAGCGGAAAATCCTTACGTCAAGTTGATTCTTTGTTGTTAACTAGATCAAGAAAAATTCACTAACAAACTAAATCTAATTTCAACATCAAATTTGACATTTGCTACATCAAACTTTTAACAATTTTTAACGGGTTTGCTGTGGTTTGCCCAATAACGTGACGATCAATTCCGAAAAGTATTTTAGCACGCATTTTCATGGTATTATTCCCTAATATTCATTTGAATAGACGATTCCAGCCATTCCCCATTTCACGTCCATTATAACGCCATCTGGTGAAATGGACAGGAAGTGGGCATGAAATTTTTCTTACATTAAAACTACTTCTAATTCCTAGTCGAGTATCAAATGGTAGTTACTATAACAAACTCAGTCTCAGAACAATTGCATGTAGTCGAATTTCGTGTTTTTCAAACCGCAATGGGGATTTTCGCAATCGATTTCTATATTTCGTGCAATTGCACACTTTAATTGATGTTTTCCTCGGTTTGTTTTCTACCGGAAGTGGTGCAAATGCTCGAAATGCAAAAATAATTTCGACTATCCTCACAGTTGTCTACTCATGACCAGTCTTCTTTTCGATTTGTCTTACGGCGTGTCGTATATTTCGTGAATTTCATGAACCATTAATAAACACTAATAACCATTAATATTAATAATAAACAAAAAATTGCGAGTACGGTACAAAATTAGTTAGTTTGTGCACTGTTGTTGCTCAAATTCAACAGAATTATCATTTTTTCCTACTCATTTTTGTTTTGCACACGACTTTACATCAATCTCCCTCTTTTAATTTAATCTAGAACTGAAAACAGTAATTTTAAACCAACATTTGATATAAATTTATCAAAATTAACTGTTCTAGTGGCAACATTGCAATTTATTTTTTATTTTCTTCCTAACTAAATACTCCCACAACTTTCAACAACTTTGCAATAACCAATTTCGAAGGCATGATCTTATGCAACTTTAATTAAGTTTCATTTTGTTGTTTTCTAAAAAAAAAAAAAAAATTTAAAAAAAGATAAAGATAAAGATAAAATATCAATTTATTGTCATATCGTAACTAGAATTTATTGTGCATTTTAACGTCCATTTATTGCTTTGATTCAATGATATGTATAAGTAATTTGTATACAAGTTGTTTGTTTATCCGTATAAGTTTTTCGTTGCTCTTCAAAACAGTATTATAGGATTTGACAAACAGTAGAATAGTTTTGAATTTAAGCCTAAAATGTACATATGATTTGGAACTTTGAGTTGTGTCTATTAAAATGTATTTATTGTGAGACACTGTTTATTATTAATTTCACCGAATGCAGTTACTTTATTTTCACCATTTCCTGGGTAACCGCAGTATCACGTGACGCGAACTGTAAATATTCCCCAACCAACACTTCTTTATTGTGTTGACTAAGCAAAAACATCAAACTTCAGTGTTTATAAGAGTGATAGCTGATAACGCAACCGCTAGAAAGAAGATCCAAAAATCTTTTACTGCACAATTTCTTGCTTTTTTTTGTGCGACATGCACTTTTCTGTTATAAAACTCATCGCTTGATAGCCATAGTTGGAAGCCAAAGGAAATAGTTGCTTACAATTTACGCGGGTGTTGTAAACCTAAGTGATAACACCAACACTTTGTTCTCGTATTCCCTTTCCTAGAGCGACGACGAAGATCAGAGAAATCGACGAGTAAAAGTTCATTTTTCCAAAAAAGGCAGAAGAAACAGTTGGGAGCGCTTTGTACGTGTTTGTTGATTTTTTTTTATTACTGTTGTTATTATTATTAGTCACATATTGGTGATAATCAAGAGTATAATTGCAATTTTTTTATGACTTTTGTAGGGGAGAAAATCGAAATATTGGTACGATAAACACGGAAATATGACAGTTATAATAGAAAAATCGAAACCAACGCTTGGAGTTGTCATTGAGGGAGGAGCTGACACTCAACATTGCTTACCTCGTATAGTCAATATTCAGGTTACTTATGTATATTTGTTACTTTTTATTATTTTTTAAGAGATGTGTGCAAAGCTCCTTGAACTTTGCTGCACAACTCTAATACCATTGCAATTTGCAATGTTAAAAATGGCACTTCCGGTTTGACCAAAGTAGTAAAATTTTGAGAGTTGACACAACACACTTAAGAATTTAAATCACCAAAATTTCAAAATCCTATTCTCACACCGGAAGTGCCTTTTAAAATAGCTAAAATCGCCCAATTGTAATAAAAATGAGTTCATTGGTGAAGTTCCCTATAAAATTCAAGAGTAGTAAATAATTATTTTAGTTTTACTATTAGAAGATAATTCAATTTTTTAATGCTCAATCAAAAGCACCTCCTTGGACTTTCCTGCCCAACTTCACTATCAGAACGGTTAAAAATAGCACTTCCGGTTTGACAAAAATAGTAAAAATTTGAGAGTTGCACCACATACTTAAGAATTTAAAACACCAAAATTTCAAAACCTTACTTCACACCGGAAGTGCTTTTTAAAATTGCTAAATCTCTCAATTGTAATAAAAATGAGTACCGTACAGTGGTTGTTATAAAATTTACGGCAGCACATTGTAGTTCAAATATTTTACTTTACTGTTAAAAGATAATCCAATTTCTCAATACTCCATCAAAAGCACCCCCTTGAACTTCCCTGCACAACCTTACCTTCAGAACGGTCAAAATTGACACTTCCGATTCGATTAAAACGTCAAAATTTCAACCCCTATATTAAACCGGAAATTCCATCTTATCCCACCAAAACTAATTGATAATTTGCCTACCGTATTTCATTCAGTCGGACGGTGCAGCATTCGAAGCAGGCGGACTCCGAGTTGGCCACATCCTCCTGAGCGTCGGTAGACTTTGCCTTCGCGGCTTAGACCACAAGTCAGCAGCGACTTTAATCTCATCGGCGTACCAAGATCCCAGATACAAATGCTTGAAACTGGTTGTAACCGAAGCAAAACGGTCACCCAAAGAAGTGCGACAAAAATCCATGTCGTTTCTGTATGGTGAATGAGTAAATTTAATGTACCTGTATACTCTTTATTAGTGACAATATTCGATGTGATATTTGAAACTCATGATATGAGCAATGCAAATGTAACTTGTTATCAATGTCGTGCCTACATATACACACATATACACATATTATATATTTAAGTACCAATGCAATTCGAGTGGTTTAAATGTTGATTATATTTTTTTTCTTAGCAATTGAATCGATATTGGTATTATACGTAATTTACACGTATTTACAGATAAATCACAGGCAGCTATGTGTTTTGTGATAATTGATGTACCGAGTGTAACTGTAATGTGCATTATTTATCAGTAGCGACATGCTAGAATACATTTTAATTTGTTTTTATTTGATATACATTCAAATTTTACGGAAAAGTTTATATTTACACTATCAACTTATCGAAATTTATTTTTGTAATGTAGATAGATGAGTAAACGATGTTAAGAAAGTATTGTATATGCAAATAGTGCATTTAACAGAATAAAATGCATTTAAATGACTGGATGCTGTTGAAACAATCATTACGTCATCGTTCAATATCATTGTTAAGTAGGAATAAGAGAACAGTGGGAATGGCGCTTAGTAACGAGAGAAATGGCTGAAAACCATGGATGATTAAATATTTACAACTTGAAACTGCGATGTATGTAATGTACATTTTCATAGGACTATTCGTCGTAAAGAAAGTGTTGTCAACAGGAATTTCTCACACTTATAATGTAACAAATGTGTCAAATGTCTATCAAGTTATGCCTAAATCGTGGATCGCGAGGACTTTCCTTATACACGAGGGAAAAAACTGCATATGCAATGTCGCCGAACAGAGAATTGAGAAAAATAATTACAGAAAACAGCCTAATTTAGGTAACTTGCGATTTACTTGGTTTCCATTGTTTTTAAAATTACTTTTCCTTTAAAAAACAGATATATATTCTCGTAGAAATGACTCTGATTTGCAGAAAATAAACGTAACTGTGAGTTTAGATAAAAATCATCTTTTAAAGTGAACATATCAAAACTTTTATTTTTCCTAGACGCCCTTATGTCCTCCAAACATTTGTCCACCATTTACAGATGACAAAAAACAGAATAAAAATAAACACGGAAATGAGTTAACGTCAATTCAAAGTGACTACTCCACTTCTAAGGTGGAAATTTTATGTTTTTAAACATTTTTTGTTTATTTAGCCTACGGTTACAGCACTTTGGCGGTTCTTTTGATAAGCTTGTGTTCAATTGCTGGCGTTTTACTCATCCCTTGTTTAAGATCAAGAATCTACAAATACGTAATCACCGGATTTATTGCTTTCGGTCTCGGGTTCATGATCGGCGACGCCGTTCTGCACCTCATTCCCGAAGCCATAGGAAGTGGCGAGTGTGACCATCATGGGCATGATGTGGACGGTTTGGCTTTATGGCGCCAGGTGCTCATCATGCTCACGATTTTTGGTTTATTTACCTTCGAAACCATCATGGATCTGGCTCATCATCAAGACAAGGTCTGCTGTTTGCACTTTACATATCTTTTACGGTTTGACCAATTTCAGTTTTTTATCCAATCCAGACATCTCATCGATGTCCACGCAGACACAGCCACAGTCACATACCGTTCCCTGAAGACATCTTACCGTGGAATGAAGGAAAAACAGTAATTTTTAATATAAACACAACAACAAAATCGTTTATAACACATGACTTTTCTTAGGCCTGCTCTTCTCCAGTCCATCTGGACACACCAACTGGCAACGCGGCACTTCCGGTACCGTTCATAATGCACGATCCTGAAGTAGCAACTGTAAGCGGTAATGGCGAACCACAATTAAGCAAAACCCAAAAAACTAAAAATCAAATTACAGAGCTGAAACCGCTCGCGATTGTTATTTTACTTGGCGACGCAGTGCATAATTTCGGCGACGGTTTGGCAGTGGGCGCAGCATTCACCAGTGGTCTGCAAAGCGGAATTTCAACGTCACTAGCAATTTTCTGCCACGAACTGCCGCACGAATTCGGTAAAAAAAAAAATTTCCTTTAAGTGTCGGCCTTGACCTCGATTTCATTTTATTCATCTTTATTTGTTTAGGTGATTTTGTCATCCTGCGATCAACAGGTCTCTCGATCCAATACGCCTTATTGGCGAACCTTGCATCTGCATTAACGGCTTTTCTGGGGTTGTTCGTAGGTGTGAGTTTAGCATTCGATCATAGCACGCGGCAATGGATTTTTGCCTTCACAGCTGCCATGTTTCTTTATATTGCTGTTGGCGATATGGTAAAGGATTTTTTTTCGCACCCTTTAATTAAGGAAATCAATTTTTTATTTTTATTTTTAGCTGCCTGAACTTCGAAACCACAACAAGTCATTTAGCGTTCTGGCTGTGCAGAGTGCGTCGATGTTGATCGGGATGGGGATCGTGTTATTAATGCATATATATCTTGATGAACCCTACTGATCATCTGCAGCGCTATTTGAAATTTTAATTCAAACGTAATTTATTTTTGCTCACATCATGAACCACTTCGTAAATAAATAATTTTGTTCTTGGTATAAAGAAGGGAAATAAAAAAAAAAAATATTTCAAAAAAAAAAAAAAAAAAAAAATACACAATTGCAGGTGGGATTTTAATTTTTTTTATATTTTTATTACAAGATGTTGTGCACACTGCACATCTCCCTTAGAGTGAAATTGATAAACGATGAACGAGTCCCGCTATGCTAGAATGCTAGAAAACGACCTTGAGGCTGGCGCGGCGATCGTAGTGCGTGCGCATGCGCATGCCCAAACATGAGAACATGAGTGGGCTGGCTTCGCTGCTCGCAATAACGTCACTGACTCACTGTGCTTCCCTTCCCGTATCGTGACGTCACATTCGATCGTCGATCACCTCGCTTTGACATCTGAGCGTGAAGGTTGTTCCTACTGAAGGAATTCAGCTTGTATGTATAGAGATCACCAACGGACGTTTAACACAGCGGGATTTCGTCGGCCCCAATGTCCAGTCCAAATGGTGCCGTGATACGAGTTGCAGGTTGCAGGTACGGTCAGTGTTAATGTCGGGCGCCACCGCCATGTTGAGCGCAACTACGGTTAGTGGGTGGTGAGAAAAGCAATTGATATTTGGTCACGAGCTGAATCTTGCGCCAACGGGGGATGATGGCCGTCGCAGCTATGAGGAACGGTTTTATTTCGCTCGGATTTGCCTGAACAAAATGTGTTGTTGACTTGGAAGAAGCCATAGGAAATCAGAATGGCTCCTCGAAAGGGACTTGCAGTGCCGGCCGGGAAAGGGCCTAGTTCGCTGTTTATCTTAAGTGAAGACAACTTTCTTCGAAAGTACACCAAGTTCATCATCGAATGGCCATATCCTTTGCTGCTACATGCACATATACGTGCAAATAAAAGCGATAGACGCATCGGGGGATGAGGGTTGCTGGGTAAATTATGGCGCCTCTAATAATCGATGGGCAAGGACACGGGTTTTATGTGTTAATTCAATATTCTCTATTAAACCTCACTTTTCTTCCTTTAAATAACCGTTTTCGGGTGAAATTTACAAAAAATACGCTTTTTGTGATTGGTTCGATCAATTAGAGGTTTAGCTTTAAGTGCTGTGGTTTTTAGGTTTTTTTGAATTGTTTCGTTTTTATTTTATAAAAAAAATGTTGTTTTTTTAATGTTGTTGAAGAAAAAACACGTGTGCGTAAATATTATTCGATTGCTAATTCTTGTTTTTAACCGATTGAAATATGGTGTAATGAGCATCTCCCAGAAACGATTAATTTTGTTTGGAAATAATAGCAGGTGGTTGAAATATATCCTATTTTTCCCCAATTTTTTTTTTTTTTTTATTATTATTTTCCCAATAATTTCATCAATAACATGAAATTCTAAGGTTTTAGAGAATTAAACTCGCTGTCAGCCGTTCTGAAGATGATTTCCGGTTAGATACCAGAACGTCAATTTCAGTTATCTGTTTTCTTCGCAGTTGCAGCACGAAATTTCTGAAATTAAAAAAATCGAGGGTATAAAATAAGGGAAATTCGATTTTGAGCACGTTAAAATATCCACGTGAAAATGCATTTCAACCCATAAATATCTTAATATTGATTATGCTTTCCCCTTTCTTTTTATTAGTTAATTAATACACCGTTTAAAGTGGTCATGTATGGATTGCGCGTGGCGTGCGGATTGAAATTCACAATTTTATTCTTAGGTTAATTTTTTTTCCTTAATGCTTTTCACTCCATTTGAGTATGCTGTATTAATGACTATTATAGCGAATTGTATAGTCTTGGCACTTGAAGAGCATCTTCCTAAGTACGATAAGACCAACTTAACAAAAGACTTGGTAAGTAAGAACTTCTGCTTTCAATTATACCCTCCTTTTCACTCATGACCATTGAAATTTGCAAATGGCGTAAAATGATGAAAGAGTTTGACATGAATATATTGAACATGGCTTCCACCATGTACAATAAACATGAAAAATGTTTAGAATTCAGCAGTGAATGGGTCTAGTGACTTGCTAGACTCAATTATAATATCAAAATTGGTAATGACGGGAGTGCAGATGATTATTCATTCTACATGGACATTAAAAATTCATTATGAGTTTTCCACTTATTTTACGCCATTTAACTTCTCAATGAGATTTTAATTTTTTACGTTTTTTTACAGGAAGAAACTGAGCCTTATTTTCTGGGAATTTTCTGTGTAGAAGCTTCATTAAAGATTCTAGCATTAGGCTTTGTATTGCATAGAGGAACATACTTAAGAAACATTTGGAACATCATGGATTTCATAGTGGTAGTTACTGGGTAAGTTTGGCTTTACTACGATAATTAGAAACGTATAATTTGATCAGGGAAAAACAAATCAGCAGAATCAGACAAAGTTGCAAGAGGGGAGCGCGTTTTGTAAAATGTTCATTTCCGTTGCAGGTGTTTAGATGATATCGAGGAATACGAACACTGATTGTTTTTTGTTGAATTTTTAGATAACTGCGATTCTTATCTGCAGTTATGAATAAACCTCCACTGTTTGATAATATTTATCTCTCGTGATTAGATCCAGCAGTAGCAGCAGCAGTTGTAGTAGTGTTTGCGTAGCTTTTAGCGCATAATTTATCTGATAAAAATAATTATTGCTGCTAGTTTTTACTTTCATATTTTTCCAAACCGGTTGGGTTTTTGAAAGAAAAACAAATGTGTCTATGAGGCGAGAAAAATTATAAAAAGGGGGGCTGATGTCAGTTTCCGAGTCGGACTTGTTTTTATTTTTTTTTATAGGTTTAAAGTTGTTTAAAAATTACAGACGATGATGAGATTCGAGGAAAACGTTGTGAATTTAAAAAAGTAAAAGAATCCCTAACTCTTTCAGTCTTCTGACTATCTTTGCCGAAGCTCACATTAACGTCGACTTGCGAATGTTAAGATCATTTCGCGTATTGCGACCGTTAAAACTCGTGTCGCGGTTTCCAAGTAAGTCAAGAGGGATAATCCGACAAGTGCATGGAACGCCACAACTACAAATCCTATAAAAATAATTATGATATCTTTTTATTTTAGTGCATGATTACTAGATGTATAGATAATAAATAGATTTTGTTGCAGTTTTTCCAGTGAAGAAATGAAGATGTGTGTTAACTAGTAGAATATAGACTTAAATATTTTAGTGGTTTAGTAATAGCACGAATTTGGGAAGCATGGTTTTAGAAAGTTGTTAAAATGTAGTTAGTTTTAATAGTAAATAGTAAATAGTTGTCTTGTTTTTAGGATCGTGACCTTTATTGCTCCAGAAGGTTTAGAAGGTTTAGATTTAAGAACGTTACGAGCTATCCGAGTTTTAAGACCTCTCAAGTTAGTTTCTGGTATTCCAAGTAAGTAGAAGTCAGTTGTATTTATTTTTAGTTTTATTTTGCATGTTTGGTTTAGCATTAATAGTAGGGATTAATTATGTAATTTGCAGTTAATATTTTATGGCGTGTTTAATTTTTTAAGAATTATTTAACGAGTTTTTCTATATGTTGTTTTTTGTTTTTTCTTTCAGGTCTTCAAGTAGTACTGAAATCAATTATAAAAGCTATGGCACCACTTCTACAAATTGGACTTTTAGTTTTATTTGCTATAGTAATTTTTGCAATTATCGGTCTAGAATTTTATTCTGGCGTTTTTCACAAAACTTGTTTTAGTTTAGAAGACCCAAGTAAGTATCTGTTGTTAGGTTACATGTAATACTTGATGCAAATGTACACACTGGTTTATGACTTAAGTATGAACAGTTTAATACTTTAATTTTACATGACTGAAAAACCTTTGAAAGTATTTATATTCCCAAACCTGTTATTTTTTTTAAAGTATTTTTTTATTATTATTTTTTATTTATTTTATTTTTACAAAATTGCTTTTATTGATTACTGTTTTTTTTTTCTACTTCCAATGAATTTGACTTGATTCATGGCTGTTTCTGCATTCAACTTATCAATAGTAGGCTTAAACAAGAGTTACGAATTTAAAAATTAATGTAAAATGTTGGATGAGATAATTATTTTATTTTATTTTATTTTATTTTATTTCATTTTATTTTATTTGGTGACTTGTAGTTAAGGGTTTTAAAAAGTATGCACAGATTTGTTCGAGTGTTGCTGATATTGTAAGCTATTCAATGTGCGAAGTGATGAAGTAACCACTGTTTAACTGAAATTCACTGAAACTTTGCAAGCAAATTGAAACACGTGTGTGTATTTAGTTTGAATTATAAAACTCGAATTTATTATTAATTTTGTTTTAGTTATATAGTATCTAAGTTCGTTCATTTATTATTTGTACTTGTGTAAATTGTGTTTAAACTGGTTTAAATTGAAATTTGTGTCATTTTCTCGCAAGTTAGATCGAGAAAGTAACAAATTTATTTAAGACAATTTCTTTTCACAAGACTTTATTCAAGTTCATATAATAAACAAACTCGCCTAGTGTTGCATAATCTTAAAACTAATATATAAGTAGTAACTTCCACTTGTGTTCACATAGAAAGTTATGTGACATTCATACTTAATGCTGAATGGAGCAATTCACTAATATTGCAGTGAAGTAAGCCACTTTCCGACTGCTTTGTAGAGAAAGTTTTATTTCCTTGTACTGCAGTGAAGGCTGCATTCCATTTCATCACAGACCTACATCCGATGATGCAGGTCTACGCTTTCATTGACGAAACTTTTACTCACTTGCACTGCAGTAAAAGTTGCATTAATTAGCAGTCAGGGACATGTGTATCGCAGTGAAAGTTGCATCTTGCAGTTAATAGGGGAACTTTCGCTTACTTGCCCTGCAGTGAAACTTTCGTTACTGGCATTGCAGTGAAAGTTGACTTTCCTTTCAGTACAAGGGCAACTTTCACCCTGGTGCGCTGCAGTGAAAGTTGCATTCTCTATCCTGCAAGGGCACTTGCATTGCAGCGAAAGTTGACTTTTCTTTCAGTACAAGGGCAACTTTCACCCAGGTGCGCTGCAGTGAAAGTTGCATTATCTAGTTCTGCAAGGGCACTTGCATTGCAGTGAAAGTTCTATCTAAGGAACTTTTACTAACTTGCACTCACTTACCCTGCAGGAAATTTAAGAAAGTTGAATTTTGTTGCAGCGCAGGAAAGTGTCGTTTCCTTACCAGTGTGTGCAATTACAACTAAGTGATGAAATAATATAATTTATTAAATAGTAAACTTTATTTCTATATAACTTTGGCAATTTTTTTTTATTTTTTTTTAGCCGAAATAATTAAGGTTGGTGACAATCCAGCGCCTTGTCTAACAGATAATAAATTATTCGAAAAGATGGGTAGCCACGTCTGCGACGCTAATATCTCAGTATGCAAAGTCGGTTGGGTTGGACCAAACTATGGAATTACAAGTTTCGACAATATTGGTTTTGCCATGCTCACGGTGTTCCAATGTATTACTATGGAAGGATGGACTCCTATTCTTTATTGGGTAAAACGCCACTAAATAAATAAATATAAAAAAAAAATTAATTTACACTCAACCTTTACAATATTTTTTCTACCAGACCAATGATGCATTAGGAAGTTGGTACAATTGGTTGTATTTCATTCCCCTTATAATACTGGGATCATTTTTTATGCTCAATTTAGTTCTTGGAGTTCTTAGCGGGTGAGTAAAGTTAAATTTTGTTTAAAAGTAGGGCTTGACTGATGTTACAAAAATCGGAAATTGACCTATATCAGATTTCTAAGTAAAAAAATCGGCCAATATTGATGCCGAGTCTGATTTTTCTAAAATTTTTACAAGTTATAATTTTTTTTATTTTTTTTACAAATAACTTCTAATTTTTAAATTAATTAATTTAACTTAACTTAACTTGAGGAATTATTATCTTAAATAAAATTTATTTTTGTATATTTATTAATTTTGTTTTGCTTACATTATAATACTTTTTAAATGGAAAATGTATATAAATTGTGATAATTTGATTACATTTTTACTATGCTTTCATTAAAAAACATAGAAAAAGAGTGACCAAAACAATTTACGAAAAAAATTGGAATTGGCAGCCAAAATATTAGCCAATTTTGATACAGATATCACGAATACGATTACGAATATCGGCCGATTGTCGATGTAGATTTCTAAATCGGTCAAGTCTTACTTAAAACAAAGCAGTATAACAACTGAGTCGTCAATTTCAGGGAATTTGCGAATGAGAAGGGGCGAGTGGAACGCCGCACTGCCTTTTTAAAAGATCGAACGAGAAAGCAGTTTGATGTAGCATTAAATGGTTATTTCGAATGGATATGTAAAGCCGGTATGTGAATTTAATTTAATTATCACCAATTGCATTAAACTTAAATTTTTTTAAAAATATTTTTAGAGGAAGTAATTCTCGCAGAGGAAAGAACAACCGAAGAAGAAAAGTTACATATACGAGAAGGTGAGGTGGTAAATTAGAATCGTAGACGTACAGGAAACTGATCATGAATGAATGATAGTAACCAACAACATCCTTGTTCAGTTTAGTTAGGGAATTTTAGGCTATAGGTGCTGTTTATGTATAACCCTGTTGACTATGTGTTTAGAGCCTTACTCCCGAGCTTGCAAATAGTTCCAGGTTCCAGTAGTGTGATGTCTTTAAAAAGTTGTTATTTTTCTACTCTGTAAAACTGCGTACTATTGTGTTCTTGGTTTTGGTCAGCTCGGCTCCGTTTAGCCAAAAAGAGGAAGAATTTAAAGAGCTCTGGCCGAAGTAAAAGTACAGAGACAGATGATGAAGATGAGGACGAAGATGGTGATAATGAAGAAGAGCAGCTGGTAGCAGAAGGTGAGCATTGTCTTCACTTGCGTAACGGCAAAATTGGAAACCGCGATTTGAGTTGTAGAAGTGTCACCGGAAGTGATATTATTTGGAGTCAATTGTAAATCGTCAAGATTTTTTTTTTTAAGTTAAAAAATACAGTGTAATTGTAATATTTGATAACGAGTTTTTGGGCGTGCACAAAACTTTTATAATTACGTCGTTACAGCCTTATAATATGGTTTTAACGATATAAACTTGTAAGAAATTATTTGTGTTATCAAGTTTGATTTTAAGATTACTTCATTATGCCACTATACGAAAGGATCGGTTTGACGAAAATTTATTCCTTTTTGCTTCGACTTTAACAGTATTTACACAATTTTTGCATTCAATACTCTAAATTGAACAGTTTCTAGCTGAAAATCTGCAAAATTATTGCGATAAGTGCTGTATAGTGTATATTGACTCAAACTCTCATTTAAGTGATAATTTTAGTTGGGGCGCCATGTTGGTCAAAAGAATGTCAACAAAGTTCATGATTGGCCAAAATCATAAGGTTTATAACTAATCGCATTGGGATTGGCTCTGCTATTTTATAAAATAGCGTTATAACTCAGGCATCAGTTATAATTACAGCTTGATTTAGGGTCGTAAGATCGTAACTTTATAATTATAAGACTTTGTGCGCACCCAAAAACCCTCTAATAGCAAGTTTTTGGATGGGTATAAAAAGCCTTATAACCAAAGTGGCCACATATGGCTAATTTGAGTTGCCATTTTAGACTTGAACCATGGTAAATCCCAAATTCGGCAATTGACAGTAGTTACCAAATAGTAGGTTTATGAATAATTGCCAAAAAAATTCATATTTTGGCAATTAAGTTTACAATTTTTCCGTGATGTGGCGAATTTTACTTCTTATGTGCCACAATTCTGACTTACAGTAGGCTTAAAAAAAAAATAGGAAGCTCACTTAGGTTTTATAATAGAGACTTTATGGAAATTGACATATAACGTATACTATAACTTACAAATTATCGTAAAAATTGCACGTTAAACGTAAGTTCAACAATGAATTTTGTAAGTTATAAATATAAAGTCGTTTGTTGCTTCCGTAGTTTTTTTTTTTTTTTTTTTAATATTGGTTTTAAATGCCACTTTTTAAATTCTAACAAATTTTGTATTTTCTATAGTTGTATTTCAACTCTTTATTACAACAATGGGGAATGTGCGGTTAACTATATAATAAGACTCTTTTTTTTCTGTGTGAAATGTTATGGCCGAAGGGACAATCCACAATGTTTTTTTTTAGTTTCTCATTACTTTCCTATCTAACATTCAAGTAATTGCATTAGTATTGAAACTGGTCTTTACAATGACAATTAATGCTTAATGAAATAATGGATGAAAATAATAGTGTTTCCGCCTTTAATCAAACTGATGTATAATCATGTTCCCATTAAAGATAAACCATACCATGCAACTATTTAACAAGAAAACACAATGAACGAATTTTACTCTTCCTTCTTCCTTAATAGTAAAATAACTAGGTTTAGTTGCAATAAACTAGATTTCTAAATAGTAGTGAAATTAGCTCAAGTTGGATGTTGATGGTTTACGAGTTCATTTATGATGCCAGAGCATGAAAACAAAAATAAATTAATAAAAGACTCTTCTAACAAACCGAACAGTTGGTTAAAATAAACGAAACAATCTCTCAGTGTATCAGTGTAGTGGTTTTTGTTTTCACTCAATTATTTATTGTATTGTGAGCTAATCGTCCCATGGCTTGTGCATGAATGTGTCTTACTATTTTCTTGCATATCATTCGTTGATGTCATCGCATTCCTTTTTGCCCAGTGCTTCAAAAAGACAAAGGTAATGGATTTTTCCCCCCTAAATTAGTCCCCACTGTAGTTTTATCATAAACCAGTAGAGGAATTTCGTAGTTTAGAAATTTTAGTAAATTGCACCTTATCCAACACAGAATAAATTTTTATAAAAAATAGTAAAATACCACTTCGCATCGATTTAATTTGAAATTAATTTTTTTTTTTGGTGGTGCAAAGGATTTTTTTTTTTTATTACAAAGTGTACATTGATTCACCCAGATGACATTAAAAATGTGCATTTAATTTCACCGGTATTAACAAATGCATGTTTGTTTGCTTTGTAATGCACAGTGGTTGACTGAGTTCAGGATAACCTAATACGTGTTTGATCTTCCTTTTTTTGTAAACTTGAAAAGGTTTTTCTCGGGCTTCCTATCTCAAGTCCAAGATGAAGAATAAAGGAGTATGTAAGAGCTTCTGGAGAGGGGAAAAGCGGTTTCGGTATTTGATGAGTAGTTGTGAGTAAATATGTTCGAGATTTTAAAATATTTTTTGATTTAGGTTTTTTATTCGTCATACTGTGAAAACCCAATTTTTTTATTGGTCAGTCATAGTCTTGGTATTTTTAAATACAGTCTGTACAGCAGTGGAACATTACAATCAACCACCTTGGCTGACAGATTTTTTATGTGAGTTGTTGTTGATATTTTTATTAATTTGAAAAAAAATTATTTGATTTTTATATTTTTGTATAGACTATGCAGAATTTGTATTTTTGGGACTTTTCCTGTCTGAAATGTTTTTTAAAATGTACGCATTGGGCCCTCGCAGTTATTTAGAATCTTCTTTCAATCGATTTGACTGTGTAGTAAGTATCATTTTTTCGCCCGTAATATTATATTACAGTAATATTTAAATGATTATTTTTTTTTAGGTAATAGCTGGCAGTATATTTGAAGTTATTTGGTCTAGTTTCAAAGACGGATCTTTTGGCTTGTCTGTTCTAAGGGCCTTACGTCTACTCAGGATCTTTAAAGTGACCAAGTACTCAATTGTCATTGAAATTAATCTTTTTTAATATTGCAGTAAAAATATTTATTTAATATTCCAGGTATTGGGCATCTTTACGCAACTTAGTAGTTTCATTATTACGCTCAATGCGTTCTATCATTTCTCTCTTGTTTCTGCTTTTTTTATTCATCCTCATCTTCGCACTACTTGGGATGCAATTATTCGGCGGAGAGTGAGTGTTTGCATTTCAACTTCTAATTAAGCCTGAAATATTTTGTTTGTAGTAGTAGTAGTAGTAATAATAATACAGAAATAGTATTAGTACATTTGCATTTAGAAAATGTATTTAAAATAGTGTGATATCAATAGATGTAGTACTAGTTGTTTGTTTGGAATGTTCTTGTAGGTTCAACTTTCCAGATTCTACCCCAGAAACCAATTTCAACAGCTTTCCTATTGCCTTGCTCACAGTATTCCAGGTACATTACATTATTATTTTTACTAACTTTGACTGCTACTAACCATTATCTGCCATTTAGAAATATTTCTAGTTGTAGTTTGTACTGTAGTTGATACTAACCCTTTGAATTAAATAGTTGCTGGGAGCAAACTAACATGGGAAAAAAAGAAATGTTTAAATAATCAAAAAGGTTTAATTTCCTATAGGTTCAATATTGAGGATGAAACACCAGAACTGAATTTTGATTCTTTCTCTTTATCATTGATAACAGTGTTTCAGGTAGTATAAATCATCTTAATTAAGTCCTGAAATATATTGGACAATAAGCATGTAATTATAGTATGGATAAATAGATGAATGAGATTCAAAAAGTGAAGAGTTTTTAATGAAGTTTCAATGAAATTAAGTGATTAGGTTGATTAGCTGTTTGTGTAGTAGGAGTAGACAAATAATTCAGTAATATAAAATTTTAAAATATGTGATTTTACTTTTGTCTACTGATGATACAAGTGTTTAAAATAGAATATAGTTAGTCTGTAGTTAATAGAGTTTAGAATTACTTGTATCTGTTGTGATAAAGATTGAATTGTGATGATTGATGAAGAAGAATGTGAAGATTAAAAAAAAAAAAGATTTTAGATTACATTGATGAGTAAAAGTGTTTTTAAGTTTTTATGTGAAAATTAAATTAATATTTTTTTTTTTTTTTTTTTTTAGATCCTAACAGGGGAAGACTGGAATGAGGTGATGTATTTTGGCATTCAAGCTCATGGCGGGATTAAGGAGGGCATGCAATACAGTCTGTATTTCATAATTCTAGTTTTGTTCGGAAACTGTATCCTTTTTTAAAAGATAAAAAATCGAATTATATTTTCTCAAATAACGCTTGGGTCGCACTTACAGCGTGGGTCTCAATTAGGGCGCTCCTAAAGTCGTTTAGGACATTCAAAATACATCTTTTTTATTATGCACAGAAATAAAGTGGGTCTTAAGAATCTTTTAGCATTGTTTATTGCAATAACAATCTTGAAACACCTTTAAAACAAATTTTGGGAAAATATAGTATATATATTTTTTTTGTGTAATTTGTGAATTATTTTGCTTAATTTTACCAAGATACGCTTCTGAATGTGTTTTTAGCCATCGCTGTAGATAATTTGGCAAGCGCCAATGAAATGACACAAGCCGAAGAAGAGCAAGAAGTAGAAGATAAAGAGGTAAATTTTTATAAAAATGCAATTTGAAGTTTTAAACGTGAGCCATTCTTATTTCAGAGGGCCAAAGAAGAGCTGCAACGAGAGTTGGCAGGTCTTCAATCCCGCGGGACTGGACAGCAAGATAATGCTCTGATTTCCGCCGGAACGTCGGGAGATTTATTAGACGAAACCAAAGGAGATAAAGATAATGAAGATGAAGGTATTTACCTCAAAAACTTTACACAAGAAAATGGAATTTTTATTTTTATTTCCTTCTAGATCAAGTAGACATTCAAAAAGAAGAGGATGATGATATCACTGGGCCACGGCCAATGCTGCCTTACTCGTCAATGTTTATTTTTAGTCCGACCAACTTGTGAGTTTGAGATTAATTCAAACTAACAATGTGTACTAATACCATTTTGTCTTGTAGTGTTAGACGTGCAGCGCACTGGGTAGTCAATTTAAAGTACTTTGATTTTTTTATTATGTTGGTGATTGCGCTGAGCAGCGTTGCACTTGCTGCCGAAGATCCTGTTGACGAAGATTCTCCAAGAAATGCTATTCTTGATTATTTTGATATTGCCTTCACTGGGGTCTTCACTGTGGAAATGGTATTAAAGGTAAACTAAAGACATTTTTACATTTTTATTTTTTAACTGAAATTAAAATCAATTTTTTTTCTTCTTCAGGTTGTTGACTTAGGAGTTATTTTTCATCCTGGATCTTACATTCGAGATCTATGGAACATTTTGGACGCTATAGTAGTTGTAGTTGCCCTAGTAGGATTTGTTTTTTCGTAAGTT
Organism: Geophilus truncorum; assembly: GCA_034695745.1. Lineage (NCBI taxonomy): Eukaryota > Metazoa > Arthropoda > Chilopoda > Geophilomorpha > Geophilidae > Geophilus > Geophilus truncorum. The sequence goes on along the minus strand of JAQFZP010000258.1, from coordinate 10,659 downwards.
TTTGTTAATTTTTTTACTAAATCCAAAAAAATAATTCAACAATTTTTTAAAAATTTGTTCATTCAGAGATGAAAATAGCCAAGTAAGCCAAAATTTAAGCACAATAAAATCGCTGAGGGTTTTACGTGTGTTGAGACCACTAAAGACTATAAAACGTGTACCAAAACTAAAGGTACAGTCCTTTGAGAAATACATTATGATAACATAACTAAAACATTTTTTTTTTAAATATTTTAGGCTGTGTTTGATTGTGTAGTAAACTCATTGAAGAATGTTGTAAATATTTTAATAGTTTATCTTCTGTTTCAATTCATTTTTGCTGTTATTGCTGTTCAACTATTTAATGGAAAGTTTTTCAAGTGTAACGATAAGGCGAAATTTGAGCAAAAGGATTGCCAGTGAGAACAAATGCAGCATTTGTGCGTGTAAAACAATGCATTAATACATTTTGTGCACTTTGTAGGGGTTACTTCTTTAGCTATACAAATGACTATACAGCACCTACGGAAGAAAGACGAAATTGGACGAAAGAGAAGTTTAATTACGACAATGTTGCAATAGCAATGTTGACATTATTCACTGTACAAACGGGAGAAGGCTGGCCGCAGTAAGTGTTTGTAGAATGATGCATTGAGACAAGTGTTGATTTATATTGTTTCATTAGGGTTTTAATTAATTCGATGGACTCGACGACGAAGGACCACGGTCCTCAGCCACGTTATCGAATCGAGATGTCTATATTTTACATAGTATTTTTTATTGTGTTCCCGTTTTTCTTCGTGAATATTTTCGTTGCCTTGATCATCATCACATTTCAAGAACAAGGTGAAGCAGAACTCGAAGAAGGAGATCTCGACAAAAACCAGGTGAAAAAAAAAGTTAATCATTTTTAGATCATTTGTAGATTATTTCCAAATCATTTTTTGTTCATTTTGAAGTCATTTTTAATGAACATTTGATCGAATTTTGATCATAATTTTGGTCGTAAAAGTCCGTTTTTTGATTAACTAATGATCAACTTATGACCAAATACTAAATACTGTCTATTTCATAAGTTTTAAAAACATTTATTTGAGACTAGTTGTACAATTAGAAAATTAAGTGATCTATATATTGTGGTCAACAGTTTTAATCATTTTTGTTTAAGATTTTATTAATTTTTAAAATGTTAATTACAAGTTGATCACAAAATGAACTTTTAAGATCAATTGATCAAAATTTGATTAAATGTTCATTAAAAATGACTTCAAAATGATCAACTTTTACAGTCCCGGTAATTGACGTTATATAAAATAAGTCACTTTATTTAATAATTTTTATGCTTTTATTTTCAGAAATCATGTATCGACTTTGCAATCAATGCCAGACCACTGCAGAGATACATACCAAGGATACGAACTGGTTTTAAATACCGAATTTGGAAAATGGTTGCTTCACCACCATTTGATTACTTCATTATGACACTTATCGCGCTTAATACACTTTTGCTTATGATGCAGGTGAGACATTCTAAATGGTTACGACTGTAAGTAAAATGAGAAAAAGATTTGTTTATTCAAAATTATAATGATTTAGCATTTGATTTATTGGATTTAATGAGTAATTTGCTGAAAGTTGATCTTTATTATTGATAATTACTAGATTAGCATTGTAGTTAGTCAGTAGGTATTATAGATTTTAGTAGTACCGTAGTTGATCTGAAGTGTATTTTTATTATATTAATACATTTTTGTTTTATTACAATTCATATGCCTAAACCTGGCTACGCCTCGTGTGGTAACATGATAATATCTAATTGATCTATTTAGTAGGATTTTTTTATCACGTCTTCCAAGTTCCGATAGGAATGACGAAGTAGCCAAGCCTATATTAATGACTAATAATCTTTTTTTTTTTTTTATTTTAATATAAATTTGGCATGAGCATGCAATTCTATCAATAACTATTGGTATGGTCTGGAATACGTGCACAGCTTCATCTAAAAATTTTGGACAATTGTAATAATGCTGGTTTCAGTTTCAAATGTTTGAGTGGTTCATGGATGAAAGTTTTATACTTGCATGATTAAAACTAGTGTAAATGCATAAGTTAAAGGTTTTGATAATTGGGCAAATAAGTTTCACGTTGACTTGATGATGTTACAATATGAGTAAAATACAAATTTCATGTAAATGCATCTGAGTAATGATAATTCACTAAAGTTGGATTTAAAATGCATGAAATAATATGGTACAGTTTTTGAGCACTGCATTTTAAACAATGATAAAAAATGCTTTAAATATACCAAAACTTTAATAAAATAGAACGTTAATGTTTTTAAATATTAGAAAAAATTTCATTTTTCTTGATTTATCGAGTTGCCATTAAAGTTTTGGTATTTGCATCTAAAAATCACTGATTTAACAACCGCATGCAAAATGCCTGACGTTAGGAATTAAGTGTGTAAACTGACGTACAACTGTCTAACTGTCAAATCGTTACTTTCCGTGTGATTAACTGATTTTTGTTTATAATTTTCTTCAATGGAATTGCTGAACAGTGAATGATAACGCCACAGTTTGAGGTCTCATTGCTCTTTGCTATTTTGATTTGCTTTTCATTTTAGTTTTACCAGCAGCCCAAAATGTACGAATTCGTACTTCGAAAACTGAACTTGGCCTTCACTATCGTCTTTGGTCTTGAATTTGCTTTAAAGCTGATCGCATTTGGAGTCAGGGTAAGGAGAACATTCACGGCATGTTCATCATTTTTATTTAAACGAAAAAAAAAAAAATACAATTCACTCGATTTCGTTTAACGAACTTGTATATGTATATATCGATATATACTTACTATTCATCGTTACAGCATATGCCACGTTCTAATTTCTCTAAATGCATGTCGTCCAATTGCATCAAAAAGCATTCGCTACCAATGAGGTCTTTTTTTGTGTTTTTCTTTTATTTCCGTTCTTTATTTTCTTCATTTTACAGGCTTAGGTTGCCCCATGGCAATTTTTAGATGCGTAGTGTTTTTGTTTATTTCAAACAAGACTTGGTTTTCCATTTTTTCCGAATCCTAAAAGCATATTTTTTTATTTCCTCCTATCCACTGCTACTGTAGCACTACAACGCGAACGTAATCTACCTAGACGTTATAAGCTACATGAATACCCTCTTCACCCTGTTGTTCCTCCTTGAATGCATAATCAAGTTGGTGGCCTTTGGACTTAAGGTTTGCTCCCCATCGTCAGGATTGTAACTATAACTTGATTCTGTTATGGAGTTCATGTGTGTCAAATCAAAAGAAAAAAAGTACCATATAAAAATTGAAATTTTGTGATGATTTTTTTCATTTTTTATTTTTATAAGATTAGAGTTAATATTGGTATTCATGGACCCTGACACCAAGTTACAGTTCTGTATTCAGCTACAGATCTGTGTATGTGTAGCACATTGCACTGTTAAGCGCACTGCATTGAAATATTTTTTAAGTGTTTGTTCGACACATCTTCATAGTCACTCCACATTGTAAGTTCATCCAGAAGATTTGACTGGGGAGGCCGTATATTTCTACAATCATTGTGTCTCTCTTGCTTGATTAAGACGTGCATGCATATTTTCAGATCATGTCGGCCTTTGAAGTATAATGCCTTATTTATAGTGCATGTGTGTTGTCCGATGATCATCAGTTATTAGAGACAAGTTTTCTCGCCATTTGGTGTTTATGAATAGATTTTGAGTTTGGAGGAAATTTTAAGTGGAGTTTTGGACGATTTTTTGGGGTCAGGTGGTTTTTATATTTTTGTTTTGATTGAAGTGGTGTTGAGAGTTGATGCGATTTATTGAAGATTGCAGAGGTGAGTTGTTTTAAAGCCTGGTTCACTAAAATTAGTTTAAATTGCCGGTAGTTAATTAAAAAGTTACTTAAAAGTAGAATTATTAGTAGGTTTTACAAAAGTTTAAGGTGCAATCATTGTTTAAGTTGGTGAAATTATTTACAGAATGGATTTCAGTATTTTAGTAATTAATAACTAACTTGATGAATAGAATAGGATTGAGCCGGTTGATCTCATAAGTTTCATTTAAGCTCAAATTAAGTAACAGTCAGTGACATTTCCATGTAGTCAAATGTTCAGAGAATTTAATATTAGAATTAATTAATTTATAACTAAATAATGATATTGAATTTGCTGAGCATTTTGATTGCTTGAGAGTGTAGCTGAAACTGATTAAGGATGGGTTGCACTAATGAAAGTTGTAAAGTTAAGTGGAATTTAATCAATGTTAAGCTATGTTTAGAAGAAATTGTGTCCCCACTTAAGATAGACTATCCTTAATTCTGACCAATTAGAATAAAGGTAATTATTTTTGATCTAATGCAGCTGCTTGTTATTGGTTGAATTAAGAAGGTTTATCAATGTTAATGCTTAATTTAAAGCAGTTTTGAATTAAGAAAACTGACTTAGTATCCCAAAATGCATTTTTATTTCTTCTTATGTTAAGTGTAAGTGTGAATATAAGCGTAAACCCATCTTTGAAAGTATTGTAAATCAGTTAAAACTTGGCAGGAAGTCAAAAAATATAAATTGGATGATGTATTATTCCAGTCAAAAAGTTATATTGAGCTAATCCCAGCAATAGGAAGGTGAAGTGTTTGACCTTTATATAGGGACCAACCCAACACAACATTTTGAATGGTGTAATACATTTAGCAAATCAGTTAATAATAGATGGGTTCGTTAGTTATTTGCACTTGTGTAAATATAGCTTAAACTGGTTTAAAACGAGATTACACACTTTTGGCACCACTTTTTCGAGTTAGATCGAAAAAAATAAAAATTTACACAAGACCATTTATTTGCACTAGATTTTATACATATACCATACAAAATTTAAATGACCCCACCTATTATTTATTCTATCTATTCTCTAGTCAATCTACACATTCAAGTTTGCATTTTCTCAGTAATATGACAGTGTCATATTACTGGGAAAATAGATTTTTATAGAATTCGTATGTGTCATTGACACATACGAATTCTATAAAAATCTATATTAAATCATTTCAAAACCAGAATTTTTTAGTGACCCAGGCTTAGGCAATCTTCCAATGAATAGATAAATATTAGGGCAAAATCTTGAATTTGTGCTTCATAATTCTCAACAACAGCCAAACACGTTTGTCATAAATTCAAACAAATGTGAAAATAACTATTACATCCCTTGGTGCAAATTCTAAAAACTCCAAAAAGAAAGTTTTAAAAAATAATTTAAAAAATAATAATCACACATGCTTTTATATTGAAATAATTAACTTCATCAAGATTAAAAAATTCCAAACATTACATGATCGAATACTACATAAAGAGACACACAATTGTATAATGGAATTGCACACTGATATCGAATAGCTGACTTGGGGTTGATGCTAGATGACGGTTACAAACCGAGTTTGTCAGTAATGAGGTCTGAAAATATGCAGTGTGCATGATTTAATATCTGTTGCTGGATGCATGAAATTAAAAGAAACTCATGTGCGTTTGGACACTGATGACAAAGAATCGAGGAAGATTTCTGAAAATTTTTTTATGTAAACAATCTGATGTGCTTGCCATGTCAAACATTGGTATGTATTTAGCAGTGCTTGCAGTGCTTGGTGTCGCCGAGATAAAAGCGCATGTTTGAGTGATACTGAGCCCAAATGTGGCACGATTTCGGTGGAATTTTGGAATAAGATAAAAAGTGCAATTATTTTAAAGCTGGAACAATTAATTATTTATTTGTTTAAGTACAATTGTGAGCTATAAAAATTGTTGGTTTTTCCATGCTTAATGCTATGGACAGTGACAATTTTTAACAGTTGTAGTTGCATTCAAGTACCAAATATTGATAAATGATGTTTCTTAAATGATAGCATCATAAACATATGGTACGAAAATAATTTTTTAACCAATAATAATTAAATGCTATTTTTGGAGTTTCATTGTAGAGACTTTGCGGAAACAATTAGTTTTATATTTATAACTTGCAAAATCACTAAGTCTCTAGTATAGTAACAAGATTGTAGTAAAAATAATGCGACTCTTGTTTGTACATCTAGTTTTATTTTTATTTTACTGGTTTAACTTGAATGCAACTAATTGCAAAAAAAAATTGCGTAAAACAAGTATTGTAGAGTTAAGAGTTGAATTTAATCACAAATTGGCAAATGTTAAAATTCTACTACTAACTGCACTATCAATAAACACTAGATGGGTTCGTTTATTATTTAGACGTGTGAAGTTTCATGTAAAACAGTTGTCTTGGGTAAACTTGTAATTTTCTTGATCTAACTTGAGAGAAATTGATGCAAAAATGTATAAATCTATTTTGTGTAAATCAGATTTTATACATTTTTAGAAAAAATAAACGAACCCATTTATCAAAAAACGAACCCATTTACCAAAAAACTGTGATTTTTCGCTTTTCGCTTTGCGGGGACTAAAAACGTTAATTATTATTTAAGTCTGGCCGATTAGTAGCTGCATTCACACTAGTCAATTGCACTTGTTCATATGAAATAAACTTGTTTAAAACCAACTTTCACAACAGGTTTATCTCATATGAACTAGTGCAATTGACTTTGTGAATGCAGCTACTGTAATTCGACCAGACTTGAATAATCAGTAACAAAAATTTAGTTTTGCATTTTTCATTGCCAAAACAAAAAATCGCAGTGTTTAATGCAATTATTTATCAAGTGAAAAAATAACTATTAACTAGTTTGATCACACCAAAGTTTATTAAGTTCCAGTTTGCTCATATAAAATAATCAATGGGTTTTTTTACTAAAATGTTACATCTATACACAGGTCTGTACTTTTGAGCATTGAAATCGACATGGCTATGTTCTATTCCAGCATGAAATATAAGAGAAAAGCTGTGCTTTGTTTTCATTCATTTCATTTATGGTTTTATAATGGGAGGGAGTATCTCAATTATGTTGCTGCTGCTTTGGCTTATATCTGTACTTCATCTCCTGAATGCTTTATATTAATGTCTCCCCTTTGAACATGCTGTAATGCATCATTCATGTATCATTGTCATTGTTGCATGTATTATATATTTTTAATTCTTTTATTTCTTATGGGCTTTTTTCATTGGACTTTTTCAACAAAAAAATACTATGTCAAAATTGTTTTGTATTACATGTTCTTTTACATGTTTCTGAGCATGCTTTAATAAGTTCAAGTTAATTGCTACATTAATGTGAACTTAAAATTTGTTATAATTGGATAAAATATAAATACAATGCAATTTTAGTACGGTATTGTATTAAAAAAAAGAAAAAAGAAATTCAAGCTCAGAAACAGTTTGTTGTTGATTAAAATTAACATAATTTATTTTCAATATTATTGGCATACCTGATTTTGGTAAACAGTCAAACATGAAGCCCTAAAGTATAATTTAAACGTTTATGACGTTTACCGTGATAGCTCAAAGCATGCTGTAAAAATAGCTAGTCTAATTCTGTTTTTTTACCTGAAAGAACTTTTTCAAGGATCCGTGGAATACATTTGACTTAATCACAGTCATCGGAAGCACAGTCGACGCACTCATCATGGAGTTTGGCGTAGGTTTTAGCAAAGGTTTTACCAAATCATTTTAATGTCATGGTGTCTTTTTCTTTGAAAAGGAATTTAAAACTTTCAATGTTGGTTGGCTCCGATTGTTTCGTGCCGCACGATTGATCAAATTGCTGAGGCAGGGTTATACCATCCGTATCTTGTTATGGACTTTCGTCCAATCATTCAAGGTAAGATAGTGACATGGATTAGACTAGAAGTAAATAAAGATAGAAGTGTGACACTTGTTAAACATGACAAGTCCACTCATTGGTTAGTGACCAATGAAAAGAGAGAACACTTTGAAAACGAGTCAATCGTGATTATTGACTCAAACTTGCCCTGACAATTTTTACAGGTTTAAATTAAAAGCAAAAATTTTCGAAACAACAAATAATTAACTTTTATGAAACTTTAGCGTTTAGAGTGTCATAGTTCTGTCTTTATTTACTTCTGATTAAACAACATTTGATAAAGTATATGCATAGAAATAAAGGTTGGGAATAGATTGAAACTTTAGTCTACATACACAAGATAGAATAAATCTCAATTGCTTCCTATATTTCTATGTGTATGTCAAGAATGCATACTTTAATTCACTTTTCTTTTTAGGCTTTACCTTGGGTGTGTTTGCTAATAGCCATGCTATTTTTCATCTACGCAATAATTGGAATGCAAGTAAGCAATGCATTTTACTTCAGTGTTTTTAGTAAAAGAAATATTAATAGCTAGACTTCTGATGTAGTTGTAGCTTATAAATTGCACAAGAAAAGGAAAGTTCAAAAATGTTGTGTGCAAAAGGACAAAGTTGAATTAACAGAAGTAATTTGCTTCTAACTGCTGATTCAGTCTTTGCACTGAAATACATTTTCACTAATTTGATTATTTTCTTATTACCTTTTGCCACATTATTTCTTTTATTGATGTGCTTTAGCACGTTAGGTTTGTTTCCTCAATCTTGTTCCAATTAATGTTACACCAGCTTTTCTTGTTTTCAAGAACAGTGCCTTAATGGCACAATAATAACAATAGAGGAAGCAATTGTTTCCTTATTACCAACAAAATGTGTGACCAGTTTCCTGGTCTAGTTCATTTCATGATCCATTCATGCCATTGATAAGTACAGAGGCATCTTGGGTTTGCTTCTGCAATTGATAACTTGGATCTTGCAGTGGCACTACTTAAAGTTGTAGAGCTTTACTTTGTTTTTATAACAATTGTCACCTCTGATTTAAAATTCAAACTTTAAAAAATAAACTCAGTTATAACTGGTTTATGTTTTGCTGGATTTTCTATTTATATGATAGTGTCACTGTTTTGCTGGAGGTAATCTGCTAAAAAAAAGTGCAGAAAATTAACTTTAGACAATATTAATGATTGTTTTATTTCAGTTAAATAATTTCAATTTACAATCAATTGGGAAACTAGTGAAGAAATTCCCAAACTATTACTATAAAATAGCCGCCCCTACCTAAAATAAAGTTATATTCTTAGTAGTAAAATTATGTTAATAAAATCAAGAATTGAAAAAATTTTAATAAACACAGGGCGAGTCAGAATTTCGTTGTCGGTTGTTATCTATTAGTTATGGATATAAAGCCAAAACAACGGAATTGTGACTTGTCATGTATAGTACCATATGGACTCATAATTCGTAGGCACAATACTTATATGTACTGTAACTCTTGCAATGTCACATTACTTTGTGCACCATTAAATAGAAGTTATGGCATTGCAACAGTTAGTAATCCCAATTGGATCTAATATACCATTCCTAATACTAATAATTAGTTGGCTAGAATTTGCAAAGCTTAAAACGGTGCGGCTAATTATTTGCCTTCGTTATTTCGATATTTCCCTTGTGCCAGCAGATGTTTGGCAACGTAAGATTAACCGTCGATAGAGAACTGACTCGCCACAACAACTTTCAAAACTTTATTCAATCACTGATGCTTTTATTTAGGTGAGTCTGTAGGCGTTAGCAGATATATCGGTTGACTAGCAACGGTTGGCCGCTTTACCACCGAATCCGTTGCTACGTAACCGATATAGGAACTAACCGTAACTAGACGAGAATGAAATGAAGTGGTTGCTTTGGAAATGTCGAGTTTTGACTGAAATTGGCGGAAATCTGCTTCATTTCTGTTTGGAGTGTGGTAGTGAGCTTACGATCTAGTTTAGCTTGCACTAGGTATCCCTCCGATCCTCCGTAGATGGCATGTCCCGTTATTATGGCAACAGATTAATGTAGTGGATTTTTATTTCAATGTTTGATTAGGTGTTTGGTAATATAAACCTGGACCCAAATACCAGCATAACTCGCCATAATAACTTCCGTAACTTCTTTCAAGGCTTGATGCTCCTATTCAGGCAAGTCGCCCGTAGTTGCATGCTTTTGCTTTGTGTTCTGCCAATCCTTGCAAACCTTGGTTCCTGCACTTGCTGGTATTTGTATTATGATCGTTGACTAATGGCATTAACACTTCACCCAATGGTAACAAACACTAAAATTCAACTTGAGTCAATAATTGTGGACACAAGTACATAAACACATAGAAGAGTCAAAAGTGACTTCTTGCAAGGGGTCTCAAATAAATGTTTTACCAACACCTGTTTGGAGAGTAATTGTTTAGGAAACAGGCCAAGTAACCTGAACTTAGAGGTTAGAAAGGGGGGGTTAGAAGCTGAAAAGTTGGAAGTTTTTTCAATTTGTCCCATTTTAGGGATAAATGCTGTCGCCAGGGCTGTAGTTTTTGGTTCCACTTTTGCAATGTTTATGTACTTAATACTGCACATAACCACTTGATAATATATAGGCTGAACAAAAAGTCTGGGTCCATTGTAAATGTATCTAATTCTAATGGCATTTACAATCCATTAACAGTAAATTATATCAGATTTGACCTCTGACCTTAGTTTAGGGATTATCTAATTTGTAACTTCTTAACTATTGTAGATAAAACAAAACAAAAGTTTAGTTAGAAAGTTGTAGAACACTAGGTGCATTCAAAGTCTCCGTTTAAGCGGTTTATTCCGCTTAGTTTATTTAAATTAGAGGATTTGTTCGTCCCGTA
>JAQFZP010000257.1:0-44333 GCA_034695745.1 Geophilus truncorum | reverse complement strand
AGCAACACTGCATCATTATTACTTTTTTTTTTATTAATTTTTAGTTTTGTTACCTTCTTTTTGGAACACCCTGTATTATTTTTACCTATGGCTGGTAATGAAATGGTTAAAATGTTTCTTTATTTTTTACTTACAAGTAATGAGCCTGGTTTACACAACTTTGGCTGATTAAATGTCCATTTCAAAGTGCCAAATAAATTTCTTTCTGATAACTTATCTAGCATGATATTGCAATATATAAATTTGACATACCAGGTATTATTTTTTTTTTAAAGTGAAAATACTTGCCCACTTGCAATGTAGAGCATGTTCCCCATATCGATAATTCGTTTCTTGTCATTAGAACCGGTTTAACTTTTGCTTTCTATAAAATTACAAACTCGCCTTTATTTTGAACTGCAATGACAAATTATCAACTTACCGAAACAAATTCAACTTTATGCATTAATGTTTCGTCAATATCCCACAATGCAGTCAAATTCAAATTTTCATTTCGAAGTAAGCCGAAATAACTATTGCTACATTGCATCGGAGGTGCGGGATTAGTTTTCAAGATGTGCTTCCAAACGAATCTCGAGTAATTGGTTTCGGTAGTGCACATTTTCTGGAACGGATACGTGATTTCATTTTCTTCTGTCATTACGACGTCGGTGGCGATCGGTTTTGAGAAAAAATAAGCAATTTTCATGCCGCTTTGGTAGCAACAGACGGTGAAGCAGATGACTAGCATCAATGTCCAAAGAATCTTGATTGTCGTGGTTTTAGTCGGGTCGGTCAAGGTTTCCAATTCGGGAAAAGATTGTTTGAAAAATCGTAAACTCGGGATTTGTTTCTGCACGATTTTACGGATCGATCGTTTCATTTTTTCTGCATTTCTTTGTCGTAGAAATGCCATAATGACTCGTGACGAAGATAAAGTCTAGGAGACTAGAAATTATTGCGACTGTTGTAGAAAGTGGGACGTTGCAACTAAGATGTGACAAATTAAAATTTCTGGCTTATTTTGTCGAAATTTATTTTAATGTGGATATAAAATTAGTAGTTTGCTTTTATTTATGTTTTAAAATGATGAATTATTCAGTTGAAAGTTTTGTAAAAGTTGTATCAAATGTTTTAATGTTCTTTATACGGTACATACCTACAATTAGCATACATTTTCAACGGAGTAGCTATTTCCACTGACTATCGGTGGAAATAGCTCTTGTGCCAATTTTCAAACCAGTATTTTGCTTGGTGGTTGTAGGTTCCCGGTAATTATATGTTAATGTTTCACATTTTTATCAAAATATATTCATTTGTAATTTTTTGCTGTTGCTTAAAAATAAGTACAAGTAAACACATAGAAATAAAGGAATTCGCACTAAATAACTTGTTCCATATATCATGTTTTTTAAAATAATTATTCAAATCGCAATTAAGAATTTGGAACTCAATTAGCGCATGAGAAAAAGTAGTTTTAGGCTTTTAGCAAATAGTCGGTAGGTAGCCCGTATGCTAATTGAAAAAAAAATCACAAAATTGGTAATTTTAGTGATAAAGTTTTCTTAACATGTTATTATGTTTAGAAGAAATATAAAATGAAAAAAAAAATGAGATTTTTATTGATTTGTCATATAGTAGAACTTTAGTTACCGGTACCTAGTGGTAATGGTTCTGATTAATGCAAAATCGTTGTTAAATAATGTGTAATGATGTTTAAATAAATGAATAAATATTTTTTCAAAATTATTTTTTATAAGTACCATAAATAAGGGTCTCCGACCTATTTCGCAAATAGCGCATGGAGAATTTATTTGAGAAAATATGGTATTCTTTATGTCCGCTGATGTACATCTATTAAGTTGTTATTTAATTTTACATTAAACAGTATCTAAAACAAATCTAAAAAGTGTAAATTTACACCCACAACTTTAAATAGTTTTGATTGTTGTCGTTTCAGCTGGATTGGTCAACATTTTTTAGTTGTGGAAAAGATTTTATTACGTTGCGGATTGCGCGTTTCAGATTCAGTCTTAAATAGTTTATGCCCGTTAGTATTGTCATCTTGAATTTATAGAATGGATGTCGTAATTGCGTAGCAGAAGTGGTGTTTTTCAACTGTTTTATAAGAAATTGAAAGTTGCTTTTTACAATTGGCATGAATTATTATACCAGCGATATTCGCCTGGTTTTTACATAATTATACAGACATCTCGCTTTATTTTTGTAAACATGTATTTTGCTGTATCGTTCCATGTCTGTAATAAGCAGTTAGGCTGATAATCACTTAAATGTTAAAGTTAGAATTTTATGTAAGTAGTCATTACAAATTGAAACTAACATTGATATTTTCTCGGAGACAAACTTTGACTTTTGCTTCTCAAGTTTGTGCGAACTGACTAATATTAAATTAAAATTTGTAAGGAATTGGAAAAAGCAATAGAAACATATAAGAAACATGTAAAGAAATGTACAATAATTTAAGTGTAAAGTTGGTTTCGTAATACTGTGTGCTTCTCCAGAAGATAATTTTAGCATTTTTAATAAGGAAACTGTACTCACGTGTTCGTATCACTAGGCAACGCAGTACAGTCTGAAATTTTTATTGTGAATCAATTTGATGATGCTTTCGTCATTACTGGTAAGTAAATAAGCATACACTTTATTTATCATTTAGTCAAATATGTGTCATATACAGTATTGAGTAATTTATGTTTAAATGTTTATTTTACATTTTAATAAAATAGAAGTGATGCTACAAATTTAAAAAAATAAAAGTGTAAATTAGGTGCAAAATTGAACGATACGCATTCTTTTTTTTGGCAAGGTACAGTAAATAAGTTGGGAAATAGCAACTTTGAGCTTAGCCCAATGTTGTTTTATGTATTTTAAAGTTTGATTATTATTGATATATCAATGACAAACAATTACTTAAGTGAACATAATGCATTATATTCTTAAAAGGTACCGGTAGCTAAATGAAGAGGAACAGGTACAATTTATACGTAAATGGTAACTAAATGAAGACTATACCTATAAAGGTATCTTATTTTTTATTTAGAGTGCACATTCAACTAGGTAACGTACTCAAATTTTAGAAATTATACAATTTATAGCCAACATGATTTTTACTTTTGTACAATGACAATTTTTCTGGGTAAGAAGAGGGTCTCCAACGTTCTTGCCATTGTCAGAATGGACAATCCCAGAAATAAACCCAAATAATTTCCAATATCGCATATAAGTGAAATGATTTCGTAACCGATTCGGTCGTGAAACACTTGTAATTTGTTACTGCTGAAATAATAACTTACAAAAGTTAACTTACTCATCGGTGATCCAACGGGATAGATGATGCTGTTGTATATGGATTCTTCGCACGGAATGTGGCAGTGACACTCTTTTTTTAAATCTGTACGCAGAAATGCATCCATATACAAAGACTGCGTTGCTTTTGCTGATTGACTCGTGTTGCACATGGGGTATTGTAATTCATCTATGTATGGCAGTCTAAGAAGACAATTTAATGAGTTTATTGGGTGTTTCTCGTTGACGAAAGACAAAGCACATACCGACAAGTTAGTTTTTTGTTAATTTTCTGTCGGTAGCATTCCTTCTTACACGAGTAAAATTCTTTCTGTGGTAGGCATTTCCTGTTCGGCGTATTGACGCGAATCATCTGAATTTTAAATGGCTTATCAGTAGGGGGCGGAAAGTTAGGTAAAAACATACCGTATTTTTTTTCTAATACTAATACTAAAAAATAAACAGCAAATAAGCACGAATTGAGTCATTCAGACCCAAAATAACCCATTTTTAAAAAACATATACAGTAGAATCATAATTTAAAAAAAAATATTTTAGATATTTTAGATATTTTGAAGGAATATTCTAATATTTACAGGAATATTTTAGCGTTTTTACAAATATGTTAATGATTTTTTGAGAATATTTATGCGCATATTTTTAAGGTTTTTCAGGCATAACTTTCTGCCTTCTAGTTATCAGTGTTGAAAGAGCTATTACTATTTGTAGACTGCTTTCCACAGAGATCGCTATTGCTAATAATGGCGTTACTAGCGTCACTGCTGTTTCCTGAAAGTAATACAGGATAGCGAAAAAATGTGGATCTTGAGAAGACACAAACCGTGGCTGGGGAAAAAATTATTACAACTGCAAAATTTCAGACAACTGTGCTGCGAAGAAATAACTATTAATGAAAGCTGAAGCTGAACACAATGAGTGTGTGTTAAGCATTTTGCGACAACACAGGGTTATTTCTTAGATCAAATGACCGAGTTAAAATAACGATATCGATATCGGTGCTGTTTCACAACCTCTCTAATAATTTCAACAGATTTTAGCGATAATAATAACACTATGGATTATGATTGTCAATTTTAATCTAGTGTGAAACATTTTACCTTAGTCAAGTGAATGTCTACGAATGAAAGAAAATTCTGTGTTGGCAATGTTTGTTGTGATATCAAATCCAAGTAATGATCTTCGCGTGTCGTAGAGTACATCTGATTTAAGAAATTGAGGAGTGTGAATTAATTTTACTTTAACTTGTGTGGATATTACCAAATAATTTCGTTCACAAAACGGAAAAGTTGGAGTGAAGTAACAAGTGAGCAGCATGGTAAACATTCCACTGAATTGTACATCACCTTTAAAATTACTCAAACTAGATATTAATATCCTCTATTTATGTGTCAAATTAGTCTTGATTTTACACACCAATTACGAATTTCTGGCATAATCCATTGACTGTATTTATCTTTTCTCTTTTCGTTACTTTGCCAGCAATACCAGGCGCAGCTTCCTAACAATATTTTATCACGTTGAAGTTTAGTTACAACTTTACAACTTTTTACTTACTATTTCCATTTGTTCTAAGGGAATATCTTCAACGAGTGATTGTTTCCAGATTTGTTCCAGCGTCACGTTTTTGCTTTTAATGTCCAGAAAATTCAATATGTCGATCGGACAATGGCTTAGACTAATGTTATTTTCTTCGGCATACTTTTTTTCAAACATCAAAACTGGCCGTTTTAATGCACAAACAGTGATGTTGGGAAAAGTTACGTTTTCTAGTTCTTCGACTTGGACGAAAACGTTGATTGGATATTGTAGGTACGTTGAAAACGTCGAGTACATCGTAACAAAGCTCATACAGAAGCAGCTTAAGTAAAGCAGCTTTTTTAATACGCTCAAAAATGAACTTGTGGCGGGCTTCATTTGTGTCAGCATTGGCACATATTGATTCTTCTCTTTTTTAAGACATTTTTTTATTTTCGAATAAATCATTTTATTGGTCTTAGGGATGGCGTTAAGTCTACGATAACTTAGCATTATAGTGATAAGATCCAGAAGCGAAAGGATGGATAATCCGAGATACAGTCCAATGTTGCCACCGAAATCAACGAGCAGGTTAATGAAATTGTAAGCGTATCTTTCAGATACTGTCATTATGACATTGGTGAACAAAGTCAAAAGCATCTCAAAGAGTTCTTCGTCTCGGCTTTCACCGTGCGTAATATGTATGCTACGTGTCACTATTTGGTTGCAAATTCGATGGCATTTGCATTTAGTGTTTAAGGTCCACACTTTGAGCAGTAGTCTGTTGTAGATGGATTGTGTCTCTGGAGACGGCACGCAGTAATTACTTGATATTTCAGTCATGAAGGGAAACCTAGTGATTTAAAATAGGCCGTTGCGCTTAGCAGTGAAAATTGTTTCTGGAGTCCAGAGTCTGGACTATTTTCATTGCCTGTGGTGAAAGTAGCACCTGAACTATTTTTACCGATGCGTGCCAGTATTTCAAATTATTAGGGTCGCATCGGGTTTATGTTTAATCCGACCAGACCCAATTTGGTCAGGTCGGGTTGAAATCTCGACTCAACCAAACCTAATTTTCGCACAGTGCTAGTGGCACGAGACAGCAATTGGCCAGAAAATCGCCAAAAAATGTTATTTATATACTTTTAAAAAACTTTTGGGTTGACCCGGGGGTTTTGGGTCAGATTTCGGTCAGGTATAGATTGCAACTTGACCCGACCCGTTCGGAACAATGGTATGCGTTTGTGTCCAGTTGGTGGAAATAGCCCAAGGTTTATTTTCACCACTGGAAATAGCTTCCCCTTCACAATGGTGCTGACTCTAATGACCCATGAAAAGCTATTATAACTAGTGTTTAGCACCTCCCATTTACTTCCTTCTCCCGAACAGACTTTATTCCGCAAAAGATAAGTAATTGAAATGAATTTGGATGATGACATTAAATTTCCTCACTTGCAAGGTTCTTTGTCGTAAAGCTTATTTAGACATTTTCTATGACATTCTTTGAATTCTTTTTCTTCTATGCAAGGATTAGTAGATGTGTTGAGGAAGTTAAACTGTTAAGCATGACCTTAATTTAAATTTGACATATTGAATTTTGGAATTTGATGTTATACCCTATTTATGATTAAATAAACGCCACCTTTTTCGTTTGTGTTTAACGGTTCAGTTTTACTGAAGTCAACTGGGTGCGATTCGATTGCCTGGAAATATAGAATATTTTGTACAACTTAAATATTTTTCTATGTTTTGCATAAATCCTACATATAACGAGCCTGGTTTACACAACTTTGGTTGATGAAATGTCCATTTCAAAATGCCAAATAGGTTTCTTCCTGATAATTTACCTAACATGATATTGCAATATATAAATTTGACATACCAGGTATTATTTTTTTTAAGTAAAAATACTTGCCCAGGCGTAGTGTAGAACATGTTCCCCATATCGATAATTCTTTTTCTGTAATTAGATCCGGTTTGACTGTTGCCTTCTGTAAAATTACAAACTCGCATTTATTATGAGCTGTAAATGACAAATTGCCAATTTACCGAAACAAATTCAACTTTATGCAATAGTTTTTCGTCAATATCCCACAACGCAGTCAAATTCAAACCTTCACTCCGAAGTAAGCCGAAATAATTATTACTACATTGCGCGTATTCGGGATTCGTTTTCAAGATGTGCTTCCAAACGTATCTCGAGTAATTGGTTTCGGTAGTGCATATTTTCTGAAACGGATACGTGATTTCGTTTTCTTCGATTATCACAACGTCGGTAGCGATCGGTTTCGAGAAAAAATACGCAATTTTTTTGCCGCTCTGGTAGCAACAGAGTGTGAAGCAGATGAGTAGCATGAGTGTCCAAAGAATCTTGATTGTCGTGGTTTTAGTCGGGTCGGTCAAGGTTTCCAATTCGGGAAAAGATTCGTTGAAAAGTTGTAGACCCGGAATTTGTCTCTGCACGATTTTACGGATCGTACGTTTCATTTTTGCTGCATTTCTTTGCTGTAGATATACCATGATGATGCGTGAAGTTGATATTGATTAGGCGACTGGCTATTGCTGCGATTATGTGGTAGAGTGTAGTAAGTCGCAACTATGGTGTAAAAAAATTAAAAATAATTTTATTTTGTTGAAAGTTGAAACTAGGCCCGAGTAGAGGAGGGGAAGCTGGGCCAGCTCTAGTTGGTCCAAGCCTACGATCTTGAGGGAGGCTAGAATAAGAATGATACCATACTTTGGCAGCCCTAATTTACACACAAGCAAACGTGAGCAATTGCCTCCAGGAATGCCAACAAGGCTGGCTGTCGTTCTTTACATTCTCATGAGCAAATAAAAAAGGTTCTCAAAATATTTTGAGTTGGGGGCCTACATTTTCTGTCTGGTGTGGGTTTATTGCCTGCTCTTCACACCCTGGTCGAGTAATGTTGATGAAATTTGTAGTTTGCTGTTCTGATTCAAAATGATGAATTATTTAGTTTAAATTTCAAATGTTTTAATGTTTTTTTTTATACTTATCAATTTTTGATAGCAATTTATAAAAAAATTTCACTAATAGCGATAGCAATGATTGTGAACTAAGCTTTTACACTTTTGTCATTAGCGATGGTGCATTATTTTAATATGGTAATTAGTTTTTTCATCACTGGTGATAGATTACGTACCATAAAAAAATTTAAAAATATAGTGGTTTTAAGAATTTGTACCTTGACATTGTTAAAGTTTACAAATGTCTAGTCTTTTTGACATCAACCCTACATAATGGGCTTGGCGTGCCTAAATAAGTTGGGATAAATATTGAATAAATTTACTTGCGGTATAGGTTCACTTCTGAGGATGTGTTTCTAAGCGTATCTCGAGTAGTTTGTTTCGATCGTATATATTTTCATGGTCTGAACAATATTTTATTTTCGTCGTTTGTGGTAACGTCAGTTGCAATGAGGTTCGAAAAAAGTAATCAATTTTCTCATCACTGGTGGCAACAGATCGAAATGCAAATGAGTAGAACCAAACTCCACAGGATCTTAATTGGAGCAGTTTTAGTTCGATTTGTCAAAGTTTCGATTTCTAAGAGAAATTAGTTTTTTGCATAATTTTTCGAATTGGTCGCTTGATTTCAGCTGGCAGCTGCAGCTATTGCCATTGCGTCGTGTTTGTTTGAAGAAACTATTTACGATTTGTAATTCTACATAGTAGAAAAAAATAGCATTTAATTCTTTAAATTATTCAGAAATTTTTAATTTTTTTTAGAGAAAAACATTTCGTGTTTTTAAAAGCTATGAATTATATAAAATCAGAGCGTAACTATCGGGTAGCTAAAGCAAGCAAACTGTTATGCGTGCTTGTTTTTAATAATTTACACAAGCAATAATCAAACAGGCACGAAAGTTATACGCATTTTATTTTTAAAACAAAATTTTTTTGTGCAAAATTGATTTTCGTTATCACAAGTTTGTTACAGTGGTTATTTTTAGCAGTACTATACCGAGAGAGATGACAGATGAGGGATTGTCGCAACAATTAACAATTAACAAAAATTTTTAAATCAGCATTTTACAACATTGGTCTTTTATTGGACAATTTATATTTGTTTTATTTTTTCGTTTAAAGAAAGAAATACCGGTACAGTAAATCATACGATCTTATACTTGTTAGTTAAGGAGCAACAGCGAAGTTTGACAAACTTCCGTGGGGTAGAGCTACAAGTAGGTCGGGAAGGGACTAAATAAAATGTGACTATGCTAACTTTGATCTTGGACTAATACAGTGGTGTATTAGTCCAAGCTTTGATACTGTAAAATATTATTACAGTCGAGTCCGCGAGTAACGACATTTAAGGGACCGCCCAAAAAATGTCGTTATAACCGATTGTCGTTACAATCGACTCCGCTTATAACGTCAATTTGTCGTTATAAGCAAGTTATCTCCGCTTATAACGTCAATTTGACGCTATAAGCGGGTTACTCGGTTGTAACGACATTTTGACGTTATATACGGTATCATAGCAAACTTAAATTTTGGTGCTTTTGAAGTTTAATTTGAAATAAAAATGAATACACTTGTTAGTAAACCCTCTCCTATGTAAAAAAAATTACATTAAAAAAATAAATTGACTTAAAAGAGGGTTTTTCAGTTATAGGGATCAAAAATTTGTGTCGTTATAACCGGATTTATGCTAATCCGATGTCGTTATATGCGGATAATTTTAGCATTGCTTGAGTAGGGTTTATGCCGGGGATTTATAAAAATGTCGTTATAAGCGGAATGTCGTTATAACCGAAGTCGTTACTCGCGGACTCGACTGTATTTAAAAAAAAAAAGTGAAAAAACATTTTCCACTCGTAAATAAATAAATTAGTTAAAAAAAATTTCTGAGATATTTTGGTTGAAAATCAGTAATGACACATAAGATTTACACTAAAATTCCATTAATGCAATCATCTGTCACCAGATTTCTGCAGCTTGCACAGGGCAGCATAAGGGTAAAACATGGCAGTTTTGGACTAAATACGTCTGAACATTCTTGTTATTATCATCTATTCTTGATATTACCTGAATTTGTATTCCAAATGTGAATACAACCATCTTCGCTACCAGACATTATTAAACTACCACATGGGGTAATGGTACAATGCATGTAATCTAAAGTGTTTTGATGACCCTCAAATTTCTGGATCAGTGTAAAACTATAACAAAATCCAACAAATATTTTTAAATTTTTTTTTTTTTAATTAAAAAAAAAAAAAAATACTCACTCTCGACTATCAAAAAGCTGAAGACAATTATCCCTTGTACTGACCAATACTCTTCTACCTCCTGGATGTAGAATAATATCATTGATAACTTTGCACATGAGATCTTGAGATTTTACACTTTGTTTTAATGTCCAATCTCTAGTCAAAGCTATAAAAAAAAATCAATAATTTTGCACTTTATAATTCTAGATTCTTCAATACCTGGTTTATTAGGTTGACTTGTAACATACGCATTCCACAAACAAACAATACCAGTCCCATCACCACTAAATAAAGTATCTCCTTCTTCATCAAAGCAAACAGCATTGACAAATTTTAAATGTTGGCTTAATTCTTGCATTAACTGGAAAAAGATTCAAAATTTAGATTTTAATTTATATATTATTTTAGATATGATTACTTCAGCCTCGTCTTTTTGAGTATCCCACACTCTGACCACGTGATCATAACATGCTGTGACAACTACGCGCGAAGTTCTAGGATGAAATTTTGCCGAATAAACATAAGATGGATGAGGTAGAATTTTTGAATCTTTTGCTTTTCCTTTTTCAATTAGCCATAACCTTTAAAATAAATATAAATAAAATAATTAAAGGTAAAGTGAACTGAACTGGTTTATTATTAAATATGAATCTACTTGTCACAAACAATAATTAATCGTTGCGAAATGATTTCAGACACGGGATTTAGTTCTAAAAATTCTCCCGAATAGGGTTTCCTTGCGTCACAAACTCACAATTCCCAGAATCCATTTTTTTTTTTTTTTTACATTCATCGTTTACGATCTTATTTTCACAAAATTTAACGTGTCAAAAAACCATTTGGCGACGATTAATTACTGTTTGCAATGTGGTAAATTCATATTTAATAATAAACCAGTTCAGTTTACTTGACCTTTAATTATAATAAACTTTGTAATTTTTATTAAAAGTGAACCTTGCAGTGCAGTCAGCAGATGAAGACAAAAGATGGGAATCTGAAGAATCCCAAGCTAAGTCATAAATAATTCCAAAATGAGTGCAACATTTACTTCTGTATTCCCCAGAAGGAATCTGAAATTAAATTTTAAAGTAAAAATAAATTTAAAAAATTAAATAATAAAAAAAAAAAAAAAAAAAAAAAAAAACTTTATACTTCATATATCAATATATTATGACTGTCGCAAGTCTCCATAACTCCACAAGCTAGAAACCTTCCATTGGTGGAAAACCTGACCACAAAACAAGAAGCAGATTTCCCCACATGTATCTTTTTGTCTAATTTAGTTGGTATCTTGCATAATTGACCAGGTAATCGGGTCCAGCGAACGGCACCCAACACACTTTGATTGCTGATAATTCTAAAATTATAATATAATATAATATTTAAAAAATGTTTCATTAAATAAAAATATTTTTTTTAGTATATTAAACACCTTTCGTCTGATAAACTCGGTGATCTTCCTTCCAGTACTCGTTGCAGGTCATCAACAGTTGTTCGGCCTTTTTCCTGAAATTTGAAATTAAAATTAAAATTTAATTTTTTTTAATTTAGTTTAATACTAATATTTAATTAGAAATTAAAATTACCTCTTGCGTCGGTATCATCGACCGTAAAGCCGGTTGAACTTGAGGAGCTTCGATTCCTTTCACAGTTACGTATAACGTAAATGGATATTTCTTTTTGGAATTATTATTCCACCATCCAAACACCTAATAAAAATTAATTAACACTTTTAATGAATATTAATAAATAATATTTTTGTTATTTATCACATTTTTTGAAACTTTTGATATACATAGAAAATTCCACCTCTTGTTTAGTGGATAAAACAACTGTAATCTGACTTTTCGTCCTACATTTACCACGTTATTTCCTCCTACTAACTGAAATACATGATAAAATATTATTTTTATTTATATTATAATTTTTATTTTTATAATACTGTATCTGAAATATTACCTTAAGAAAAGCCCAAGCAACTCGATGCCAACCACCATCTCTTCCTAATTTTTTATACTGTTTAGATGCCTGTTCCATTGAAATAAAATCTAAAACCTATAAATTTATATATATATAATAAATAAAAATTTTTAAGAAAAATACAGTATTATATAAAATTTTAGTTAACCTCAAAAAATATCAACACGTTTGGCTCTGCCTGTGTAAAATAACTCAATTTTTCATTAAATATCAGCATTTCTTGCCATTCTGGAGTCATATTTCTAAAATAAAATAAAAATTTTAATAATAACTATTTTCATATTTTTATAATTAATTATTACAGTTTTCCTTTAATTTCATAAGGCTGCGTCATAACAGGCATAATGCAACTTGTAGGTGAACTTTCCTCTTCGTAGTAAGAAATAACAGATTTCGCACTTAAAAAAAAAAATAAAAATAAAAAATAAAATTTTATATTTTAAATACATTTCTTAACTATTTAATACTTTTTAGACTTAGCAACATAAGTTCCCGTATTTAAATCGAACAAATGCACTTTAACCAACGGATGAGAAATGAAATAATGCATTTTAAATCCATCAATTCTATGAATCAAAACAGACAAAATCCTGTCATCATCTTCTAATTTATCTTCTTCAGTTACTGTTTCTGATTCAACACTTTCTTTTACAACTTCTCTCTTCTTTTTCCTTCTCGGCTTTGGTTTAACAGAAGGCTTCGATGAATCTTCGTCACTGATTTCCTCTGGAATGTTCTTCAAATCAATTTTTTTCTTCATTTTTTTCTTGGTTTTCAGAGGTTCGTCTCTGTTGATTACAACTTCACCAGATGACAAATCAATCTCAGATTTCTTTTTTGATGATATTTCAGTTGTCGTTGAATCTGATAATTTTTTCTTGATTTTTCCTGATTTTTCTGATTTTTTGCTCGAGGTTTCAGTTAAATCAAGTGATGATGAAGTTGTTTTTGATTTTCTTCTCGTTGATTTTGCTGTTGATTCTGAAGTTGTTTCGTATGAAGTTGACGGCGTTTCGAGGGATTTCGATGACCTGTCATTTGAAATTGATTCACTACTGAGTGTTGTTGATGTTTCTGGGATTCTCTTCAGACGTGTTTTTCTTCTTCGTATAGTTTTGTCAGTTGTAGTTTCACTTTCGTAGGGTTTTTCTGCTTTTAGAGATGGTAAAGATGGTAAAGATGATAAAGATCGTCTGGACAATGTAGATTCAGAAGTGTTTGTAGTGAAACTCGTTTCCCCGATGCTTTTAAGAGATTTTTTGGACTTTGAAAAAGTTGATTTTGATGCTCTGAAATTGATTACGCATGAGTTATTGAATTATTATCAGTTTTTGATGTGCTGTGAGTGCAATTGTAGGTGCGTATCGTGCAGTTTTGTGTGTTTTACGTGATGCTTTGACTAGAATTCGTTGAAATGCTCGTTATTTTATCATCAAAAGTCGGATTTGAAATTCCTTAATGTAAAAATAAAATTATTTTATTTTATTTTGGTGAAATATAATTTTTTTTTTACCAGTTTCATCAACCTCTGAATCAGAATTGGACATCTAAAATTATTTTAAAATAATTTATTGATTAACTTTGTACAAATAAACAAAAAATATTATTTTTAAATATTACCTTGTCTCTTTTATTTAATACAGTTATCCTGAAATTTTATTTCAATGTTTATTACTGTATTACAAATAATAATCACAACTATAAAATAAAAATAAATTAAGTACTTGTCTTCATCCGAAGTAAACAAAAACCTCTTTTTTCCAAGGCTTGATTGTTTATCTAAATAAAGAATAATAAAAATATTTAATTATTATTATTATTTACTAAAAACAATTAAAAGTGCAACTCACCCATTGTTTTTGCTTGATTTCCAACGTATGTAAACAAACAACCATTGCTTTCAAACAGATCTTCGCTCCAATTCCAGAACTACTAATGACGTCACTAAACCTCCAACTCGCATTGAAACATCACAAATTACACCGGTACTGAAAAATGGCCATTACAAAGCACAAAATCAAATATTTATTCACACCAAACATTTATTCTAACTAACCAAATAAAACCATCTGTATCTTTTAGTAATTCAATTATTTAATAAAAAAATAAAAGAAACCAGTTCGGATAAAACAATTTCGCAAGTATGTCGTCAGTGCTGGACTGAAATCCATCGTTCATCGGCATAAACGAGAAATTAAGAAAAACTGTAACGATGGCAAAGAAGCCATACGATTTCCTTTTCAAATTGCTTCTCATAGGAGATTCAGGTGTGGGAAAGACATGTCTATTATTCAGGTATGCCGACCAGACCTTCAGTCCGTCATTCATCTCAACTATAGGTAAGAAACATCAAAAACAACGAGTCAGCTTCAACCTCACCTTGTTATATCAATTACTCACAGTTCTCACCATAAAAAAAAGACAAAATTGCATCTGTTTTCAAATTAGATCTACTAATCTACACATTTCCACGCTTTAAAATATTTTACACTTTAATTTTGTAGTAATTACTTAAAAGCCAAATTAAAATGCAAAATGTAAATTAAAGAGTAAGTTAAGGACTTTTTGATAAAATCAAGATTAAACCACTCATGATTTCCTTGTAGAAAAGTGGAAATTGAAAAAAACACACTTGCTGGAAATGTGTTGGATGAGTCATCATGAACCTGAAAAATATGAGCATTTACTTTAATTGAATTTTTTTGCCTTTGCATTTTTATTGGTCGATGCACTTAACACAGCCATTGTTGTGTTTTGCTTGTGTTTATAAGTCCAGAGCAGTCTCAGGAACTTGCTAATCACTTAATCTGAAGGTTGTTTCCTTTCTGACCCTTGGTTGAAAGGGCTGTCTTGTGTGAAATTGCTCATTGATTCAAGGACATGTCCAAGAAAATGGCTGAAGTTTGCGAAGGAAGCAAAAAAAGTTATCAAAACAATTTTTTTTTTGTGGATAAGTCATTGAAAAATTACTTGAAAATGGTTATCTCTTATAGTGTGGTGTTGTAGGTCACCCAAAATCTTATCTAAGGTATGAGTCATTGAAAGGAACTTGAGTTTTTGTCTAATTAAAATTCATGTTTTTATGACTTTTGACATGATTCACAACTAGTTCATTATGTAATAATTGTCCATCTTGACTAAAGAACATATTATAATTTTTTTTCTTTTTTATTTTGTAGGAATTGATTTTAAAATAAAAAGTATAGAATTGAGAGGAATGAAAATCAAATTACAAATATGGTGAGTATTTTATTTATTTATTTTTTTTATATAATTTTTTTTTTTTTGCTTTTATTTTTATATATTTTAGATAGTAAATTGTCTTTAAAAGTGATTTCTCAATTTTCAAAGACAGTTAATTTATAAAGGAATGCATTCCTTGCATTTCTTTCTGAATTGGATGCGAGGATGGTTAAGCGAGTATGAAAAGAAAAAAAAATGGGTGTGGATTCCTGAGGAATATTTTTAGATCTTAGCTGTTTATCCAATTACAAAACTTAAGACAAACTGTGATATGATAGAAAATGGGCAATCTAAAACTAACTGTAGCAGCAAACAAAAACAAATATCTTTTTATATGAGAAATTGACTTGAGATGTATGTATAGTTTGCCGGAAATTAACTGATAACGTATAAATTATAAATTGCATGTTAAACATAAGTACAACAATGAATTTTCTAAGTTATAATTATAAAACTAATTTTTTTCACTTTTTGTTTGCCCCAAATTATATTTATATTGATATTGTGGGAAATTTATTGATTATGCATATAACCTACTTTGTTCTGCAAGGTTTACTGTTGGCATTGGACATAAATTTTTTTTCATATAAGAGGATATTTTACTAGAAAAAGTGAATTTTTTTTTATTAGTAACAGTTATCATTGGAGTAACTGTACCAGAACATTGATTTCTGCACTTTTGCCACAGTGAGCAATAATATGAGTAATTCAGTAGTGATTAATAAATAAATAAATAAATGAATCATTTTTGTTTACATTTTGGAGTAAGGTGGAACATGTGGTAAAATAAGTATAGTGTTTGAACAAAATGAAATTGTAAATATCAGATGATGAATTTGTTGCATTTTAGCAAAAATAAATGTCACAACTAAAATTTTAAGATAAAACTTAGATTTGTTTAATTAGTTGTGACATTTATTTTTGCTAAAATGCCACAAAATCATCATCTGATATTTACATTTTTTTTATTTTTTTAAACGTTATTTATAAGAAGCTTAGAAAATTTTAGTAAAATTTAATTTAACAAGATAAACTTTAATTTATTTAATCACTTAAATTTAACACATTAAAAACACTAAAAAAAATTTAAACTTGTGGTAATTAAATAGTAATTATTAATAAACACTTATATGTTGTGTTACGTAACATGAAATTGATATCACATTTGGAGCTTTCAAATGTCACTGCTACACAGAAAATGCAACATAATTAATAGAATATACAAATTTTTGTTAATTTTCTAAATCCTTGTACTTTAAAAAGTCATTGAAATTGCTAAATATGATTATGCCATTAATTTAAAATGTTCTCAACATGTTAGAACCAGATAATACTTTATCAGTGTCTGGCAGCTGTTGAGAAAATTAAATGTCTACAGTAACATACACTAATTCTCATAGTTTTAATTTTTAAAATTTTTTTTTTAGAAAAAATTATAATAATATTTCTATATTTATATCTTCTACAGGGATACAGCAGGGCAGGAAAGATTTCATACAATTACAACGTCATATTATCGAGATGCCATGGGAATCATGTTAGTTTATGACATAACAAATAAGAAAACATTCGACAACATTGCGAAATGGCTGCGGAATTTAGAGGAGGTATTAAATTAATCTTGGATTTGGAATTACAACTTGGATTTGAGTTAAACCGTAATTGATGTGTTTGTTTGAAATTACAGCATGCAAATGATTACGTTCAGAAAATGATTTTGGGAAATAAATGCGATTTGGAAGACAGACGGGTAGTCAGTAAAGAACGAGGAGAAGCCGTGAGTAATAGTTTTAAATAGGAAATAGTGGGAAGGTTTATTAAGTTTTTGGACGTGCGTGAAATTGAGATTTATAGAAATTTGTCTGTGGAAATATAATTTTTCTTGAACTAACTGAAGAATTTTATGTTTAAATTATTTTTGCCAATATTCACTGATATTTAACAAATTTATATCGATAGTCGTTGGAATTCATCAATTTTTATCTAGAGGTATTTGTTATACATCGATACTTTTTGCTATTCATCGATATCGATAAATTTTAGTGTTAAATTGGATAAGTATTGGTAAATCGCGACAAAAATCGAATATGTATTGATAGATATCAAATGAATTTTTTAATGATTATCGATAAAAATCGACTAAGTATCGGTAAATATCGAATGAATATCGGTAAATATCGAATGAATATCGCTAAAAATCGAATACATATTGGTAAATATCAAATGAATTTCAATGAATATCAATAAAAATCGAATAAATATGACGCATTAATGAAAATCGGTTAAAAATTTATGAGTATCGCCAAAAATAAGTGTGAATATGGTATTTTTCACATTGTTAGTAATATTCTGCCAAAAGTGCAAAAATTGGAATTTCGATTTGAAATTTACTTCTATTCTAATAATAAAAATTTCCTAAAAATTTTTATTATTAGAATTTTTTATTAGAAAGTTTTATTAAAGAATAATTTACCGTAATTAATTTGAGATTTTTTTTTAAATTTATGTTTTGCGTCTCGTTAACTCAGTCAGTTTATGGCGTTATAAATTCAACCTAAGTACATTACTGGGTTTTTATAACCCATTTAATGTTAGTAAACTCAGAATCATGCTTTATTAAGCATGAATTTATGTAAATTAAACAGGATGAAAATGACTTTTCCTTACAAGGTGCTGACTTTTTCGCAGTTTGAAAAGTTAAAGTGATGTAATCAGTACTGGTAAATGTCAGGTACCGGTATGGTTTTAAAAAATTGCTAGAATGATTAAATCATGAGTCAGATTCAGCCTTTAAATTTTCACGAAACAGGAATTCTGGATGTAGTTGATTGGTTATCAAACGCACATCTGGGGCAATCGTGAAATAAGTTGAGAAATAGTAATAACGTGATAAATAAAAAATAAAATTCAGTTGAAACATTTTTTAAATCTTGCACTAGGAGAATTCCAATGATAAACCCTTTTGGTATAATTAGTTATAAATCGTTGTTTTACCTACCGTGTATAAATAAATAAAAAATTAATTAACAGTTTATGATTACTGTGTGTTTTTATGCCACTCCTCTTGGCGATCGATTCTAGATAAATTTGTACATTTTTAACTTGAATTTAACAGTAGTGAGTTTTCGGGCAGACACAAACCGTTTTATTTTAGTACCAAAGTGGGAAATTTTATTGGGTTGGTCAAAAAATTGTCAACAAAAAAGCTTCTGAATCGTGATTGACCAAGGTTTATAGCTAATCGCACTGGAATTGATCCTGTGATTTCATAAAATATCATCATATAATTTCAGATCAAAACTTTATAATTACAGTATTAGAAACTTGTGTGCGCAAAAAAAAAAAAAAAAAAAAAATGTTTTGCAAATTCTAGTTTATTTATTATTTTTTATTTTATTTTTTACTTTTCAACTATGCTATAATTGGATTTATTGCTTGGTTACGTGGAACATAATTTGTAAGATTACATGTTATGCTTTAACCCTTAATTCAGCCTCGCTATCAACTCTGCAGAATCTCAGTAACCCGTTATTTAAATTTTATTTCTTTTCATCAGATTGGAAGGGAACATAAGATCAAATTTTTCGAAACCAGTGCGAAAGCTAATATCAACGTGGATGAAGCATTCACGGAATTGGCTGAAACGATCTTCAACGGAGTAAATATAAAAACAAATAAATGTTTTACTTTAAAAAAAATAATTAAAATTTCTTTTACTAGATTCTGAGTCAACTACATAATCAAGATAAACCGTCAGACCGCATTAACATCCGTACATCAGAAAATAAAGGAATGAGAAAATGTTGTTAAGGTTAAAAAAAAAAAATTCAAAATATAAAAATGTTTTACAACTTTTATTAATTTAAAAAATTCTATTTTCCAGGTTTTATTAATGACCAAAATCAGTTAACTAATTTCTATTTTGTTTTTTTGTTTTTTTTTCTGTAAATAACTTTTGTTGCCTATCAAGCTAAAGTTTTACTAAGACGTTTTTTGAACACTTTAATTTGTACTTCTGAGCAGAAATGTTTAGGCAGAAGAAGAAGAAGAAAAATTGGCTGAATGAATTTAAAAGGAAATGGATAAAATGTTGATCTTCCTTAAGTGATTGTGTGCTGAATTTTTCTTTCTTTTTTTGTACAATTGGATTTGTAGCAATGTATAATTAGATTTTTCCACCATTTTTTGGCCTTTTATTTTCAAATGTACCACGAATGGATTTGTTACATTTGTACTGCAGTGGCCTCATTATTCATTAAAAAAAAACATTCGTTAAATATTGGATTTAAAGTTATTTTATTTTTAATGGCTTTATGATTTAGTAGCGGAGTACCGTACACTAGATATTTATACGCATAAATCAAAGTTAATTGTGTAAATCTTAATGAACTCATCTATTTTTCAAAACAAAAAAAATCTATAAAGTTTTTTGTTTTTTATTTCCTAATTAAATTTCAGCTTCGTCTTCCGTGTTTAATTTTGTTATCAGCAAAACAGTTTTCAATTTCACAAACTTCCTGGAATCTGAGCGACGTCTTTTTTGCTGGAAAAATGATCAAAAACATCTTTATTTTCTCAAACCAATGATTAAATAAAATACCAATGATTAAATACCATAGTTATAAAACCGAATTTTTTGTAAAATTTTATCGAATTCTCATTTTTCGTCATCTAATTTCCAAGAATAACGTTAAATAAACTTTATTTTTTAATTTTTCTAATTTTTATTAAATTTTTTGTTTTTAAGTTCAATTTTCATGAGAAAAATAAAAAAATAACAAAACATTAATCCAAAAAAACGACGGTATTTATTTTCTATTATCTTTTGACAGTTTCTCTTTCCGTTTCTTAACATGTTTCTTCACTTTAACCTTTCTTTTCTCCCTCTGCCCCAACTTGACACCATTCTTCCTTTCCTTTTTACTATTCGGCGACTCATCTCGTGGCCTTCGACTACTTTTAAAACTACTCTCTTCTTCATCTTCACTCTCCTCACTCCCTGACTCCCCCTCATCTCCATCATCATCATCATCATCATCATTCAAAATCTTCGGCTTCAAAGTCGGTCCAGACAAATCCTCCTTCATGCCAGTAATAGTCGTATAAACCAACTACAAAAAAAAAAATTAGAATTAAAAACTTACCAAAACTCACACAAAAATAATAAAAATTACCTTTTCACTATCATCATCATTCACTTTTCTAAAATCCCTTTCATATTTCTCAACTTCAGTCAACTTCTGTGGGATGAAAACGTGCTTAAAAACCTCTTCATCCACTTTATTCTCATCAGTAAATCCATCGTCAGTCCTATTCGCTGTCACATCCATCATTTTGAGCAAATACTCTTCCACGTTACCATCAGTTACATTCGGATCTGTGATGAAATCGAATAATTCTCTCACGGTCATCGTCCCGACGCCTTTTTTGCAAAAATATTGAGTGATATTCACGCAATCTCTACGTAAAAATTCAAGAGATTGCGGATGATCGTGTTCTACCGACTGTGACACGTCGATGACCCATAACTTCCCTTCGTGGTATAAAATGTTGAATTCGCTCAGATCAGCGTGAACCAATCTGCATTTTTGGAATAAACTCCGCATCATAACCACACAGTCCCAATATAATTCACGCGCTTTACTCTCAGATATATCGACGTCTTTTAATTTTGGCGCTGAACTAAAAATTCAACAAAAAAAAATTAAATTAAATTTTTTAAATTTAAAACAAGTAAATACTTACATTCCGTTAACACCGATAAAATCCATCACCAACACGTGACTCCTCAACAACAACGGTTGAGGACTGTTAATCCCATTACTACTCATCCTCAATAAATTCCTCATCTCTTTCTCGGCCCAAGTTTGCACCATTTTCCTATTATTTTTCCTATTATACCCATGTCTAAATCTAAACTCCCCACTAACATATCTATCTCTATCCTTGAAAACTAAAATAGACGTTTTGTAGATCTTGATCGCGTATTCTTCGTCGTTTTTCCCAACTGCGTGATAAACATTCGCTTCTTTTCCCGTACTGACACAACCGTTGATTTCGGTTAATTTCGATTGAAGTAGTTTGAATAATATCATTCGAGTGCGTGGATCTAGAACTTGTTCTACAGTTGCTCGGTCGAATTTATCCTTCGTTCTGTGTCGGGATAAGTCGAATTTTCGTTCGGTTTCGGTTAATTTGTTAGTTGTTGAGCTGCTGAGATTCAATTCGTCGAATCGAACTAAAAGAAAAATATTATTAAAATATTAAATTTATTTGGTAATTTTTATTTATTTACTGTTAATTTTATGCAGCATATTTGTAAACAACTTTTCTTGCGGTTGGTAGTTTTTAGACGATGATGTTTGGGTGTTTGGTTTCCATGACTAAATGAAATAAATAGAAAATCAGGTAAATAAAAACAGGAATTTGAGTTTTTAAAAAATATTTTTATGTTTACATTTTTGGTTGTTGATGATTGATAATGTTTCGTCAAGTCTAAATAAATAAATAAATTTTAAAAAATTATTTTCATCATCTTTGATAATTATTTTTATACCTTTGATGTTTTCATCCCAATCGTAG
Source organism: Geophilus truncorum (assembly GCA_034695745.1). Classification (NCBI taxonomy): domain Eukaryota; kingdom Metazoa; phylum Arthropoda; class Chilopoda; order Geophilomorpha; family Geophilidae; genus Geophilus; species Geophilus truncorum. The sequence continues at coordinate 22,470 of JAQFZP010000257.1, read as the reverse complement.
CCATCATCGCAGTCACTTGTGTCTGAGTTTTCTAGAATTTCATCGTAAACATAATCGTTTTCTAGAATTTTAAAATATAATTTTAGCAGTGGATTTTTGTTGCGATTGGATTGATTTGTTTACCCTTTTCGATTTTATGTTGTTGTGTTTGTCCTAATGGAGTTATATCCTCCTCTGCATCATCAAATTGTCCGTCCTCTGCATCGTCAAATATTCCGTCCATTTTGTTTCAGAAAACAAATTTAATTTGATTTGATTTTCTAATCCACGTGCTGTTATGGATATTTTTCATACATTTCAGTGCGTGGTGCAACCATGTTGAAATGTCTATCTGTTGACCGACTCCATATAATAATTTTTATTTTAAAAAGTAGTAACATTGTAAATTAATTATTTTTATGTTTTATAAATTTAAATTTCATTATTTAAAATTAGTCTACAAAATACTTTTACAAAAGTTAAATTTTATAATACGTCTGACTTCGTAGGTTAAACGTAGACATATCTGTCTACGCAGAGGACGAAACCAGGAAGAAATAATGGCGGCAGAAAGAACGACGTCCCAACATGTGGTTTGAGAAAAGCTTCTGCAACAGGTAGGAAATACTTCATTTACTTTTTGGTAGTTAATAGTATATCAAAATAAAAGTTATTTTAAGTGTTGTCATGTTACTTTGGCAACTGAAATGTTTAATTTTAATAGAAGAATGCTGAATGAAACTTTTAGACGTTGGTATCGGTCTGTGGTTATGGTATGTGGCTAGAGATAAAATATTTTGCATACTTTGCTTTTAGAATAATGTAATGAAATTTTATAACATTCAAAAGCCTATTTAATACTTTTCATTATATTCTGATAGTTAAAACATTTCAAATTTTGTCTAATATTGCAATATTTCAGTCCATACTTTCAAGCAAAAAAATTACAAATATTTAAAACTTGTTTTATTTCGTATAAAAGTATATACAAAAAACGTATTTCTTATCATATATTTTTAAATACAAGGTCGTGCCAGCGACAAATGGGCTTTCCGCTCATTTTATTTTTTATTTTTTTATTAATTTCTTAATTTTTTGAGGTGTTTTTTAAGTAATGCAGAAAAGTGCAACCATCAATCATGTTAAGAAATGAATAAACCAAATTTTCCATTAAATTTTAGTATAAATCTACATATTTGTACATTTCTCGAATTAAGATCATTGTCACTTATAAAAAAAAATTATATTTTTATTTTTATGTAAAATAAAATAAATTAGTTTTACACTTGATACATAGATAAACACTCCCTGATATCACACAATAAAACCAGTCAATCCCCAAACCAGGAAAGTGTTTAAAATAAAAATAAAAAAATGAGCAAATTGTGAGCAAAATAAAAATAAAAAATTAAAATTAGGTCCACAGGATTGCACATCAGAGTATAAACAAGGGAAAATTGCTTAACACCTAGACACATTTTTAACTTTTCATTAATCACACATAATAATGACTTTGTGATAAATTGGCAAATACTAGATGGTTAATGCCTTGTTAGCCAATGGCAAATGAGAGAAAGTTTTTTGATTTATTGTGTATCAGTTTGAAATGACATGTGTCATTTTTAAACAATTGCATACTTTTGATTGATCTTGTTGTTGACAATATGACAGTAAAGCTTTGCAAAGACATTTGTATTTGATTGAATAAGAGGTCATAGTTGACATACTTCCTAGAGTGAACCATCCATCTGGCAAAAGGTGCTTTCTCTGCTAAACACATTCACTTCATTGGTATAACCAGAGAAACCATTGCTGCTAATCTCAGTTCATCGTGGCTACAGTGGTACATTTACAGAAAGTGTCGTTCAGTATACGTAGATTAAGGTCAAAAATAGAAATTACTCGAATCCTTCAACATACATATATCCTCAATTTCAAAACTGAAAAGTGTTAAAAAATAAAGACGTCTTTAGTTTTATAATATTGGTATACCAGCTGTTAGAATAACAACATCCTTATTTACCAACTCGTTCGAGAAGATACGTTTAAGACGTTACTTATTTCCCCAGGATTCGAGTTATACTGAGCCAACTAAGAAACAATAAACAAAATGTCTGGCCTTGTGCACAAAGTCTATTAAAACATTGAATACTTCTAACTGAAATTCACTAACATGTAAAAAAAATACACTCTAACGGCACTATAAATTGTCATTAATGGTGTCTGTTGTACCACGGCCCAAGATCTTCTTCATCGTCTCGATGTCGATGATGATGATGATGATGGTGCTGCTGCTGTCTGGACTTGTTCTTCGGAACCTCCTTTCGGGTACTCCAAGCCGCGCTGTCACTCACAGTCATTTCATTAGAATCTCTCATTCCTTCGAATGTTCCTCCTCTTGGATGGTTCGGATAACTCGAATCTACTCCTTTTCTGCCATTGTGCTGAGGATGAATTCCAGGTCCTTTGTCTAAGCGTAGATTTTCCCAAGCTCTCTTGTAATATTTGGTTAGTCCTCCGTGCTCGGAGCCAGAATCGTATGTGCTGACCGTGATGTTGTCCATGGAGCCTCTGGGTTGTTTCCTGTTTGGGGGATTGAAGGGAAGAGGAAAAGTTTTGAAGGGAGGTTTCATCATCAATACGGCTGATAGCGAGATCTGGAAAAGTGTTAGTGCAACAAGAGACCACCAGTTAGTCTCTGTGACTATAGCTATGCTTTGGTTTGAAATGCCAATTGCAAATAGATTTACTCTAGCACCATAGAAGTTATACTATTTTTATTCCTGAGCAGTCGATAAATTCCGTAGTCAAAATACACATTGCACAGTTATTGCTAATTTTAAAAATTTTTGTTAGATATTGTAAAATACAATTGCTAATTTTAAAAATAGCATTGTTATTAGAATAAGCAAGCAGTATTTTTTTTTGTAATAACAAATAGCATAGAAGAATGACAATGAATAAAATGATCAGGAATGGCATTCATAAAAAAAGTTATGCAAATTATTTTTGCATGAGCAAATCGAATGTAAAATTTGAGATCCACAAAATTATGCATAGGAAATGCATCGTTTTCAAGCAAACGTTTATGAGTACCTCTCCTTTTCTTTCCATCTTGTTCTGTGTTTGAGTTTGGAAAACGCCAATGTGGTCATTATCTGAACTAATGGTAGTTTTCTATTAGTTTTTCATTTTTGATTTTATATATTGACTAAACTCAAATACAGAACAGATCAAATGAAAAAAACTTTGATTATTTTATTTCTTATCCATTCTTTGTAAAACCATGTGCAAAGCATTAGCATAAATTCAATCATTTCCCCACTTTCAACTAATGTAAGAAATGATCATCAAGAAACCTTGCTATTTCAGATGAATACAGAATTCCCTACTGCTAATATTTTTCTTAATCTATGTCATCTTACCTTCTATAGACTATCACGAGTATTGTGATAACTGCAGCTAAGATCACGAATCCCCCGAACACAGAAAGAGCAATTATTCCACCTAGTCATAAATAAATACACAATTTAACAAACTCAGAAAGCAAAATTAACCTCTAAAACACATACCTGTATTTAATCTACCAGCAGATGCTGTAGATATTCCTGCATTCAAATGCCGGTCATCGGATTTACTCGTAGTTGTTGTAACTTGCTGAATGTTAATTGCATTATTCTCCCGCTGAGTTGGTAAGATGTTATTACGTGAAGTAATGAGGTTGGGATGAAGTGTGACACCTGTAGGTTTAAATGGATGTAAGATAGGAGTAGTTTTCTTTGGCATTAAAACAATTGGTTGTGTAGTAGTGGTAGTTGGTGCGTGTGTAGTTGTGGGTGCAGGAGTAGTGGTAGTAGTAGTAGTAGTGGTAGAGGTAGTTGTGGGTTTAGTTGTAGTAGTAGTAGTAGTGGTTGTAGTAGTAGTTGGTTCAGTCGTTGTCGTTGTTGTTGAAGTTGTCGGTTCAAATCTAATCGAAGAATCATCGGAAGGTCCAGTATGCACAACTTCTTCCGGAGTATCTGTAACTTCAACCGACAACTGTCCACTAGCATCTGTCGACGAACCACTCGAATCGTCTTTGTCTTCAGGTGTTGGCGAAAGGAAGTCGTTGCCGAAGAATGGTCTTTGAGGGTTAAGAGGCTGGAATCCGCTATTGTCCATGGAAAACATCGGTGGCCGGGCTTCGGTGACCGAAGGTAGTGATGGTGCCTCTGATTCTGCTGATGGTTGTTCTTTGTTTGGATTTAACCAGTCAAAAAGAGCAGGCAAAAGAGATGGACTCTCAGAGTGCACTGTGCCGTTGTCATCGCGGTCAGCGGGTGCTCCGTTAGGCAGCAAGGGAGTAGCAGTAGTAGGAGGAGCAAGTGCTGAGGATCCCTGCCCGCCCTGCCCACCACCGGGCTGTGTGGACTCTGCTAGAGCAAAGAAAAAAAGGAATTTGGTTTTTAATTGTTCAAATTTTGTGGACAAATTTTTTTTTTTTGTAAGTTTGCTCTTAGATATCCTACACAGCTTTAAAGTATTAGTGCAGGTTGATTGATTGATTGAAAGTAGCAGTTAGTGGGTTGTTAAAGAATGTTAGGTTTGTTTTCGCAAGTGGCAAAGCATGCAACATTCAAAATGATAATATTTTTGAATGGGCAATTTGAGTGAAATGTGACAATGTGAGCAAACTTAAAGAAATGCGACTTAGGTTTGGTAAATTTTCAGTTGTTGCTGAATGAAAATTTACCAATTTGAGATTTAGGTTTCAAAAGGATAAATATTTTGAAAATTTTTAGAACAATATCAGAAAATTGACACTTAGGTCTATTAGAATTTTTTTTTATGTATCAACAATATTCTATAACTTTATCCAAATGAAACCTAATAAAATTTTTTCTAGAGTTTATCCGACTTGAAGTTGGCATTATTTCATTATAATAACTTACTGTAAGCCTAACTTTGAATCAGATGAACTTTTAAAACACTGTAATTACTTTGACACATCGGTGGCTCATCAGACCAAAGTCCATTCTGTGTACAAACAATCTTCTGTGCTCCAATCAATGCATAATTTGCTTCTGAGCAGAAGTATGTGATAACCGTTCCAATCATCGTTACATTAGTCGTTGAAGCGAAGTAACCGTTTTCAATTGGAATTGGTGGTTGACATGTAGCGGCTGAATTTAAAAGAAAAAATTATTATACACCTACACCAATTTAAAAATTAGAATTATAACTTACGCTTGCAATGAGGTGGAGGTCCATCCCACTTTTCATCAACATCACAGATCAGATCACCACGACCCACCAAACCAAATCCTTCATCGCAGAAATACCGAACCATGCTTGTATAGTACTTTGTTTCATTGGCTAAAATGAAATGTCCATTTGGAATTTCGGCAGGCAAACCACACTCCAAATCTGAAATCACAAACAATTTAGCATTGAAACATCGAACTATGCACTGGTAAAACAAATTTTTTTTGTAAAAAAAAAAAACGTGGATAATCACCAATATAATCACATAAGTCTAATAATATTTAATAGTTGCAGTCAGAAAAGGCCAGTGTTTTGTTAAAGTGATAATGTCATAAATTTTTTACTCATTCCATGTTAAAATTTTGTGAAACATTTTATTTAAGATTTTTAAGTTTAATAGCTTGTTGCTTTAAAACAGAAATCTCGATGTAATAGCAACCGGCTTCTAATTAGGAAATTGACACCGGATGGCGCCGAGTAATTGGAAGCATAGAAATCATAGCTTGGCTTCTATTTCGTCACAACTTCTCAATTTGTTTACAAAACGTCCGATTTTAAAACCACCACTTTGATCAAAAATCGGAATTGGGGCATAAAAATTTGACAAATAAAAAAAAAAAAAATTTGTGATTTTTATATTTTGGTAAATATTTACAATTTACCAAACATTCTCAAAACTGCCTTTTTTGAATGCAACTAATATGGTATTGGTATTTCATGTTTATTTTACAATGCTTACGTTTGCAAGTTGGCGGGTATTCATTATAATACCCATTGGACTGGCAAGTTCTTCTTTCAGGCCCAATGAGCAAATCTCCAGTATTACAGATGTACCTGATGGCAGTTGTGGGAATAAAATCTCTCGAAGTGACTGCAAGGGTTGAATTGGGAGGTTGTTCCGGATGACCGCACGTCAATGGTCCTAGACAAGAAGAGAAGTTATTCAAGTGGAACAGGTTTTTACAAATCACAAAGCATGCTTACTATGTTGACAGATGAAATTAAGATTCAAGTTGCAATTTGTGTCTGACCATAACCAGCCCTTTGTGCCATCGAATCGCGAACAGTTTTCATTGCCACCCGGCAAGTTCCAGAAAGACACGCTCACATCATTACCTAGAATTATAAAAAATTAGGGTCATGTGGGTCTTGTCACAAGGAAATTTATGATGATTGCACCTGAAATCCATTTCCAGTTATTGAGATTATGTGGATCTCTTGTAGCTCCCATCCAGTATTGGCCGGAAGGTTCGTTCCGGTGTCGTTGCCATAGTTCCCAGCTGAGAAAGCCTTGTAATGTAGGACTGGTTTCATCCACCAAACTTCCTCCTCTTGATTCGCACGTCCTACTGGCTCCCATGAAATTGGCTGGCTGGTTGTTGTAAAAAATGTAGCATTTGCCATTGAAGGTTGCTGTGCTTCCTAGAGGCTGGTCTCTGAAACTTGGGCAGCTTTCGACTGGTACAGCTAAAAAGTGTTGAAAATGATGTTTTTGTTAATAATGTTTGGTAGGAAAAGTGCATTGTGTTTTGACTTGTGTGCTTATGACCAAGGTGAAGCTTTATGCCTCAGTGGAGCTGAAAGAAATTTCTGCTAACTTTGATGTTGCCCTTCAGGGTTTTTTGTTAAATATCATTTCCTGGGAGAGTCTGGACTCTGGAGTCACAGGTGTTGTAATGAAGTTGAGGAATGGTTTGAGGGAAATGTAAATGCAGTAAGGAATTTATATTGTTTTTGGAGAATAAAATTAATTGTAATTTTATGGTGTCATGATATATTGCATGGAAATTGGTTTGACATTTTAATTATACAAATATATAAATTTTATACCGTACCATATTTCTTAAATAAGAGGCACGCTATTTTATTAATGTGTCATTAATATTATTTCCCCGAGTGTCAATTTCGGGAGAGCTTTTATTATTATTATTTTGGTAAATTTTTTATCATATAATCGAAAAAATTTATATCTAAATAATTAATTTTTTAAATCTAAATTTTGTTAAAATTAATCAAAACTCAACCTGTTTTTTAATTAATTTTACTAATTTTTTGTTTTTAGTAACTCTTGATAATTTTAGCATTTATTGTTGAAAATTTATATCTTAACATTTGAAAAACGATATAAGTACGCTTTTATTTAGGTGGCTTATAATTAATTCGTCAGCCTCAAAAACCCGCATTTCTATTTCGGCTGGGCTTCTATTATGATACATTTGACTGTGACACCACTTTGTAAACAATATAGCTTAATCTACAATTCTTTATTTTATCAATTACCTTGATCAGTGTAAACAAACGCTTCACAGATAGACAAAGGTGTTCCTGGTGGACCTTCCCAATGTATGCTAACAAAAGCACCATGCATTGGTCGACTGCACGCCAAGTAAAGTGGCCTTCCAACTTCTGTTACAACAAAATACTCAATAAATCCACTGTTACAGTATACTTCCTCTTCAAATTTGACCTATTGGACCAATGTATCTGTTACAAATTGGGTTGTTGCCATTGTCAGGTCTGTTGTTGCCAACTCTGACCACCACAGTTGCAGGAATACTATTTGCTGTTGAAAGTAAAAGAAGGTGTTTTAAATGTTTATTTTTATTAAGTTATTAGTTTATACTTACTGCAACATGGCCTTCCAAAGTCCACTCTCACAAGTTGGATGCTATAGGTTTCGAGCAAGTTCACATACCACCAGGGAGATCTTTCAATTTCAGTCATGGTACATGTCTCTGGATTTGGAGTGCTGCTTGTAATTCCATCAATAGCCTTTTGAGGGAAACCTCCTTGTGCTATTGATGATTGCATTGGGGCTTTGCCAGTAGCAACATTGAGAACTGAAAAATATGGGAGTAAATGAAAAACTGGTTTTTAGTTTAATGAATCAAAAGAAACGGAAAGCTCAATGCTGTAGTGTGAATTCGTGACTGTTTGAATTTCAAGTGATATAATATAATATCACAAAAATATAAAGTTTGTTTTGAATAGTTTTGTCAATACCAATATCAGGCTATTATGTAATAGTGGTACATTGGTTTCAGTGATTAAGAACTGTATTTTCTATTGGCTCATAACTATTTGTTTTCTGTTTACCACTAGAGGGCACTATTTAAATCTTACCCTAAAGATAATTAATCAACAATCAGGGTCTAGGAATCAATGCCAGAAGCTACTCTTAACAATTTCTCATCTTTATTTTCTGTGAAGCAGGAAGTTAGGGTAAATTTTGAACCCCTTTTTAAGAGCCTATAGGGCTTTAGCAAATTAACTCAACAATGTCAACTGTTGAGCTCAAGAATCAACAGGGAGACTTTTTTTTATTAAGACCCTAGGGCTTTTCATGAATCACCACAGAAAAAACTACTGTAGATAAAAAAATCAAAAATGAATATAATCTAGACAAGCTAAGACTCACTTAATACAAATACCCCACATTTTGCAATTGAAATTGACCTTAATAACCTCAAAGGTAACATCTACTTAACACACACCTTCAACATTCCTCACATTAACCCCTACTACATCAAACCCCATTCTTCCCCTGTCCACAAAAGGTCACTCAACATCCTTGTGGCCACTGGTTGTACCTGGAACCAGACCCACATACCAGGTAAAACCCACTTTTTTTTTTATACCTTTACCCCACCTCTTGACCCAGGTCACTCCTCAGTGCACATCTAAGCCAGAAATAGGCCTAAAATTGAATACCAATAGTGAAAACACAAACAACTTAATTTCTCTTCTCTTTCAACACTGGAATTTGAGTTGGCTTGTAATTGAATGTCATTATTATTAAAGTAAATTATTATTTTTCTTCATTCTGCGCATTCTTTGCGAGGTTAAAGAAAAAGAATGACCTCATGATGCATTCATGTCAGTGCAGTGCACGTAGAATGAATTTGCTTCTGTTTTATGCACTCTACAAATGTTTTTAATGCATTTTGCTTGTATTTTTCCTTTTCCCTGTGGTTAGTGAGGCGTTGGATTTGATGGCGTCGTTTGGCTTTAAATTACGCAAGGAATGACGTGTTTTATCGTTAGGGTTAATTGGATTGTCTTAAAGGCGGGTGACATTGAGGGTAGGAGATGGGGTTGGTGACGTGCGGAAGTGTTTTTGGGAGTTCACGTGAGTTTGAGCGTGATTTTGCGTTAATTTTAGTGAGTTTGGGATATTGTGGAACGGTATAAGCCACCGTGAATAATGGGTTTTGAGATGGATTTGGGAAGTATGGGAGTGTGCGGTTTTTTTTGTATTTTGTAAAAGAAGATTTGCATTTTAAATTATTTTTCTTATTCATGAATTTTTTATGTTTTTTTGTCTGGAAAAGTAGTTGTTTTTTTTATTTATGGTGTTTTATGAATTTATTTTATGATTTTTATGAATTTGTAAAATTTTTTTAGGAATTGAAAAAAATTTATAGAAGTGATTGAATTTTAGACTGTTTGGTTAATTTTAAAGGAATTTGAGTTAAATTCTTTTAAAATTAACCAAATTTGACTCAAATTGAGTCAAAACTATTATTTTGACAGAATTTAGAAAACCTTTTTTTAAATTTAATTTACAAATTTTGATAAATTTTATTTTGTTTTCAAAGTAAACAAAATGTTAACCAAAATTTTTAAACTTTACTTTAATTATAAAAATTCAAATTCAACCACATGAAATTTAATAAATTTATGGTTAAGCAAACATAAAGTCGTGAAATGTAATAAATTTGTAATAACAAACAGAGCAATAAATAGAAGGCAAATTTAGGGATTTTTAACCTTGTATTAAATGCATTTAAATTATAAATTTTCATGAAAATTTTCATGAAAATATTCATGAAAATTTTCATGAAAATATTAAAAAATGAATGTTTTTAAGGATATGGAATGATTAATATTTAAATATGCCAAGAAAACCACTCCCACAAAAATTTATATTTAAAAAAAAATCACTAAAATTGCCTTAATTGCAATTTATTTTCTTCTTGTCTCAACTGATTCCTCGAAAACACACCACTAAATCACGCTTATTTTTATCATCTCTAAATCAGCACGTAACCAAATATCCCATTCAAAAAGCCGTGTCTAAACGCGCATTCGTTTAACTCGTTTAATTCAAGATTCCTCTTTCCACCGCCCTTGACCGCGTCTATGTCAACGAACCGAACTTGATGACGTTCACTTGTTTTTCCTCACTTTTGCACACCTCTGCTCGGTTTGGCTCACTGCTCAAGGCTCTGAGGTCACGCTTAATAAATATTCCTTTCTCCTTCCTCCCTTAACCTTCCACCGTACTTAAAAAAGACTCGTTCCATCCGCAAACGCTACTTCACTTCCGCTTATTCACATCTTTGGGCTTGTGGGCCATCGGTTGCATCATCTCATCTGTGTCTTTATTGATGTAATGAGAGATAAAGTACAGACAATGGTTGATTTTTAAATTGTAAATGAGGTGAGGAGAGTTGACGGTTTTGCATACCGAATTTTTTGGGTTTTTGGTGAAGAAGAGTGGGAAGTGGGTAAATGGAGGTGATGAGTATTGTGTGAGATTTTAAGTTTTAGAGATAGATAGATGGTTTTGGGTTTTTGTGGATTTTTGTTGGTGTTTTGTGTTTTGAAATTGGGTATTGGGTTGATTTTGGTTTGTGAGTTGGAATTTAGAAATTGATATTGATATTGGTGAGGTTATATAAGCTTAGTAAGGGAATTTTAGGTAGCGAATTACTGGTACCAAATTTTTGAATGAGTATCTGTTAAAAATTGGGTATCTTTTAGTCGATAATTTATAAATTGAAAATGAGTGAGTTAAAATATTGATTTTATTTAGTGAATTACCAAAGTTTTAGATATCTAACTACCTAATTTGTGGCTTTTAGTATTAATGTGAATAAAGAGTGTCAAAGTTAAATTTTTGTGAGTTATGGAAATTTAAACATCATAAAAGTAATCAAAGATGTGAAATCCACAATCTACTTAATTTTGGGTTGTTTTTTTTAGACTTGAACTTTTATTAATTTTTATTTTAGTTATTTGTAACTTTTATCTTCAACTTAATATAAACAAATACAAACTAAGAATTTTAAACTACCCAATTTTTATATATGTGAAAAATACCCAATTTTTTCTATATTAAATTTTTTCTAATTTTATCCATTTAATAAAAATTTAAATTTCTACGCCCAAAATCAACCAAAAAGCAACACCAATCTTAAATTCCAATTTATTCAAATGTGGGTATTGCATCAATTCAACCCAATTCCCAAATAAAATCCTAAAAGGGGAAACTAAAAATTCAAAACCAAAAAATCCATTCAAATTATAACAAAAACCTAAAAACTTTCTCAAAACTCCAACAACTTCAAAACAACGGTTAAAAATTCACAGCACCTAACACCCAACTCCCAAACCATCACCTGCAATCACCCCCAACCCCCAATATCCCTTCCTCATTAGCCCCAATACCCCTAATCACCTCGAACGACCTCACAAAACCGCAATTTACTCTCCCAAGGGCCTAAAATACCAAAAATAACAACCTAAGGTCCTCAAAAGTCTTGGCAGAATAAAAGGTCACGGAATGAGGGTCAAACCAAACATTGTCACTTCCCCATTCCTAAATCAAAATGGCGCTTTTTGCTCCTTCTTTCTCAAATTATCACCACAAACTAAACCATGGACATGCTCAGAGCATGATGTAATAACAGCCAAAAACTCGTCGTCCAGCTCAGACTCGTTCTTTCCTCGGCGTTCCATGTGACCACACCCGGATAACGACACCCACCCCACCCACCCCTAAAGGGTTCTCTGACCTTTGAGTTGTTTTTGAAGGTTTGCAATTTTAATTTCGGGGTGTTTGGGGTGTTGAATGAAGGGTTGAAAAATTACTGACCACAGAAGGGCATTCCTACAGGTAGCCAAGTGCCGTTTTCTCCGCATACCCGTCTTGCCGGACCTAGTAGTTCGAATCCGCGGTCGCATTTGTACGTTGCCACCGTACCTGGACCGACCACTTCGGTTGAGAAGGTGATGAAGGCGTGCGCTGGACTGCCGGGGTATCCGCAACTGTGTGCTGGAAGAAATAGGAGAAAATGGTATTTTTCTAATAGTGGACAATGGTAGTTATTGCATTTAACAATGAAATTTGTAAAACAACAAGAAAATTAATTATTTTGCACAATTATTAGAAATGAAAATGTACATTTTTAACAATGTTAACAATTGAGTTTACATAAAAAAATAATAAAAGTTTAATTTATAAATAGGCATTTTTATTTGAAATAATAATGTAATAAACAATTGATATTTATTGTTTTATTTTAGGTAGAATTAATTATTGAAAATATCATTGTTGAATATTTGAACAATTGGCATTTTTTAGTTGTAATGATTTAAGATAAACAATTGATTTGTATTGTTTTTTAATGAAAACTTTACTTTAAATTTTACTAAAAAACAATACAAATCAATTGCTTAAATATTCAAGTTCAAGTAATGGTTTTTTTTTTAATAACTGATTTTATTTTTTTAACTAAAATAAAGCAATAAAAATCGATTGTTTATTACATTATTTCAAATTAAAATACCAATTGTTCAAATATTCAACAATTACTTTTTAATTAAAATAAAACAATAAAAATTAATTGTTTATTACATTATTTCAAATTAAAATGCCAATTGTTCAAACATCCAACAATGGCTTTTTCAAAACTCATTTCCAACAATTGTGCCAGTAAAACCACACCAATTATACTACTACCAAAACAATATCTCATCAACTTCTTCACAATGAATTGCATTCATATAAACAATCATAGAAAAAAAGGGAAATTAAATACTCTCATTGCTACTGCTATAACGGCACTAAATTACAGTGCAAATGACACAATCGGCCTCATCTCTACATCCTCTGAAAAATCCTTTTTTCATCTTTTACATTTCACCTTGAGCCATGGAAGTCTATAATCTCAACTTCACAATTAAAATATTAAATTCTTCCTCTTAGAGGTAAAATTTAATTTTTGGGTCTCTAGGATTAATTTTTTTTTAAAGAAAGGGGTAAATACCGTTAACTCATCGCCCTTTAATTGTCCAAACTGTCTTTAAGTAATTTATTTATATAAAATTTTTTTACTTGCATTTTACAAATTGACCTTGAAAGGGCAGAAGGTAAGAATTGTCAAACTCAGATTCATGAACTACTAAATCGAAGACTCGCGATGCAAACTAACGATCTAATTGACCTTTATATCAAGGTCAAGATGAAATAAATTCAATTGAATATAAAAATAATAAAAATAATGACCTAAAGTGCATTGAAATTCAAATGTAAACATAAAAAAAAAAAATACCGCCATGCAGGTGTTAGTCAACCGTTAAATAATGAAAGAAAACCGGAAATATAAATAGGAATTCCTCAAGGCACCCCTATACCCCTATTCACTTATTCCCCCATAGGGATAACATTGAGAAAAAATTTTCCAAGAATAAAAATTAAAAATAAAATAAATTTCTTGCAAGCTATAAAATAATAGTAAAATATCCAAAAATAATGATTAGTAATAATTTATTAAAAATATTATTTTTTAATAAAAAAAATAAAATTTTTGGAATTTTTCATTAATAATAATGAGGAAAAAATAAAGGTAAGTTAGCTACCGAGCAATGAAACATCTCGTTTGAACTTTTAACCTCTTTAAGCTTCCGCAATAGTAGTGACCTTTATTAGGCCGATGAAGTAATATTATATTACAACACTTATAAATAATACTTAAAAAAATATTTTTTAAATTTTAATCATAATTATAATTTAATTTTTCCATAATAAAATTTCAATATGTCTAAAATTTCAATTTTGTAAAAAGTTCTTACCTGATGCAATGATGTAAATTAAGCCTAAGAAGCAAGAAATGAGAAGCATTTTTGAAAAGTATTTTCTGTATTTTCAGTCTTAGTATCCTTTGTGTGTCTCTTTCTTTGCTTCTCTTCTCTGTGTCTCACTCAAACGTGTGCTCCGGGACAAAAAGCTGAGCAAGTTTCTTTTATCCTCCCTCCAAGTGATGTCATGGGAGTTCTGACCAATGGCAGGTGAGGTGAGGTGAGTGGTGCAGGGGTCAGATGTGTAGTTTGTTTGAGGCAGGGAATTGTGCAAAGGGGACAAATTGTTGTTGATTGTTCAGTGATGTTTTTTTATTTCCTTTTTCTGTTTGGTTTTTATTGTTGAACAATGGGATTTTTAGGTTGTAGCTACTGGTTGATTTTTGGGATTTTGGGGTGTAAAAATTGAGGGGTTTGGTGAATCATGGTTTATAGTGAGGTCAGAGATTGTTTTGGGTGGAAAAATTGTGATTTGTGTTTACGTTGATGTTGGATGATGGAATTTAAACAATTTTTGATTTGTTATAGTGGTTTAAGATTGTTGTGAATGCGAAAATGGTGTTTTGTGGGGTTGGTGAAACAATGTTTATGTTGTAATGATGTTGAATAATGTATTTGAAATAATGTAACAATGGTAAAATGTGAAATATTTGCAACAATGATGCTGTGTGGGATTGGAACAATGATTATGCTATAATAATGTTGAACAAAAGTAATTGCAACAATGTTGTTAAAATACAACAATTGTTACAATAAATCTGTACAGTTAAGGCATTGTTATAAAAATAAATTTTTTAAACAATGTTTTAAAATTACAAGAGTGAGATTCAAAATACAACAATTTAAATTCATTGCAACAGTGCATCAACAATATTTTTAATTTTTTTCTTAAATCTTGAATTTCTAAGCCTAATTAGCATTAATGTGATGTTAAACACTCACCTTAACAAATCATTGTTTACTGCAACTTTTTAAAAATGTGTAACAACACCAACATTCTCAGCATTAAAGTTGTAAACATGCTGAATAACTTTTATTTCCCACAACATTTTTTTTCACTTTAAAATTAACTGGAAAAAAGGAAAGGAAAAAGTATT
Source organism: Geophilus truncorum (assembly GCA_034695745.1). Classification (NCBI taxonomy): domain Eukaryota; kingdom Metazoa; phylum Arthropoda; class Chilopoda; order Geophilomorpha; family Geophilidae; genus Geophilus; species Geophilus truncorum. The sequence goes on along the minus strand of JAQFZP010000257.1, from coordinate 7,285 downwards.
TCACGCCTTTGTGAACTGAAGACTGAAAGAGCTTAGAAAGCGTAACACTATTCTTCACATGAAAGATCTTGCTCCAAGTTCACCTTTTAGGAATTAATTTTTACAACGTTAAACTTGGAGAAAATATTTTTGTTTATTTCTACATCAAATCTCGTCAACCAGACAAATTTTTCTTGCGACAGATAAATAGATAGATCAAAACTGTTATAACAATTATAACTATTGTTTTGCATAAGGAAAGTTAAGTTATGATGGTTCCAAGCTTAGTTCCATTGATGACCACTCAGAGTATTGTTTAGCCGGATGTAGAACAGACAAATAAAAATGGAGGACACTTTTAATAGATCGGTAGTGCTATTTTTAGTTTTTTACTATTTTCCTTTGTGAACAATGTGTAATAGTGAGTCTGTGAATGGATGGGGAAATGAAGTTGGTAAATAACGGTTCCCTAATTAAGTTTTTAGATAAGCTGCAATTAAAAATGGAGGAATTCTAAGCATGGCATAGTGCTACATTAGTGTAAAAGTTTAACATTACAGGTAATATCATACTAAGTGGATTTGTTTATTATTTGTATAAATCAGGTTTAAACTGGTTTAAATTAGCAAGTACACACTTTTGACGTCACATTTTATCAATTAGATCGAGAAAAATCACAAGTTTTACCCAAGTCAACTATTTACACTGGACTTTACACATGTACAAACAATAAACGAAACTACCTAGTTGAATGATTTAAACCTCCTTGACAGATGACTCAAACTTATCTTAACTTACAATTTTCATGAATTCTACTTTTAAGCTTGATTTCAGCAAATTCTTACGTCCAAAAGAATCATTAGTGAATCAGTCCCATCAGACTATTGTTTCTTAAAAATAATTGAATTAACCTTGAATTTACAAATTATCTCAAAATCTCTTAAAATTAAAACTACGCAAAAACAATAGTAAGAGTTGAGTTGTTTTTTTTTCACAAATTATGTGTAAAATCCTTCATTTCTAATTATACGGATTATCTATACAGAATTTTCAAGAAAAATTTTATATGTAAATAACCAGGATTAAAAATCCTCACTATTTGCAATTGCCAATTCATCAATCACATTTTTCCCACCCAGCCGTAATCTAACCTAGATTTATACCAGGATTTGTTTGTTTTTATCTACAGTGTAGTCACACAAATACACTACTGACTAAAACATGAACTTAAACTCAACAAATTTCCATGAAAAAAGGTGGAGAAAAGGACCAAAAGTAATGTCCTGATCCGGAACGCCATTCCCAGCCCCCAGGAGACGAATTTAGTGAATTGAATGTCGACAAAATCCCCGGATGTGGTATCATGATCAGAATGGATGAGAATATGAAATGAATTGGGTTAGGCCTACTTTGAGTGTCAATTTATTTTTAAAGAATAAAATTCGAGTGCTTTGTAGTTTGGGATGTTGAATCCAATGAATTGTAATGGAATATCTTTTGCCTTGACCTTTGTTGACATAGTTTTTATCCATATTGTGTTAAGTTATGTGATGAATTGAACTGTGACTTGAATGTCTTGTGTCCTGTTTGCTTTAGTATTCTTTTGTTGTTTATGGAATTAGGGAATTTGAATTTTGTTTTTGGAAATGTCAGTGCCCTAAAAATAATTTTTTTTTGGTGTTGTTGTTGTTGGATCAAGTTTTATTTGTTAATGGGCTACAAAATGTCTATTTCAGGTTTTAAGTTTGCTTGGTTTAGTGTGGGAATGATTTTTTTTTTGTGTAATTAAAAATCAGGAATGAAAAATGGAAATGTTTTGTAGAAGATAAATCAAAATGGAGGGGTAAATAGTGGTTAAACCCAAAGGGGTGAAAGCAGTAGTTTTTGCACTTATGCAAGTTTGGAATTGAAAATATTTTTTTTAATTAAAAAAAATTGGAAAATTAGTAAAAGTTAGTTATAACTTAAAATTTAATTTAACTTCAGCTTAAACTTAAAATTAAATTTTTGAACAAATTTAAGGCTTAATAAAGCCTAAAACTCAACTTCTAGACTTCATTACAGTGTCATTAAATTTAATAAATATCATTATAATCAAACTTTATCTATAAATAAATTAAATATAGGCTTGATTTAGGCTTAATTATGCCTAAAAAAAATTTTAACTTTAATTATGTAGGTCTAAAATTAATTTTAGACCTAACACTTTTTAGCCTAATAATTACAATTATAACAACATTTTAAATCATCCTTCCATCTACAACTTTTTATTCATCTTCAACTAGTTTTTAATTTTTTACACTTAATAAAAAAAAATTTAAAAAATCTTTAAACCATCACAACCCAGATATAAGATTAGTCATAAAACAGAACGGGAAAAAAATTGAGCATAAACTCGTAACAGGATTTCCTTTTCACACTAACACCATCTGTTAAATATATGACGTCATTCATTTCAAAGTTCAGAGCAGCGAGCAAACTACTAAATGCAGTGCAACTTTAACCCTTTATTACTCGACATGACATAAATGTTGAAGCGTGTTACATTTAACCGGGCAAATGTCTACCTCCAGAGGAAACGCGAAACAAAAAAAAATCAAAGCGTCAATTACATTTTTGCATTGTACAAGAGACCTAATCACTGGTTCTATTTTTAAACTGCCATGACCAGACAATATGGAATTGTTTCCTCTTCCTGAATAACTGACACAATATCAAACTGATGATGTTGTTGAGAGTAAGATTGTGCATCAGTTTTAGGTTGACTTTGAGTGCATCACTTTTGATGACGTAATTGCTCAAATGTGATTTTGATTTTGTTGTATTAAATAAGTGTGATTTTTGCTTTATTTGAATAATCTGTTTTAATATGGGTTTTGGTGTAGTTTAAGAAAATTATGACTTACAAGTATTGTTGAAATTGGTAGTTGGATAGTTCAAAATACAAAATTTGCAGATGCAGTTGCTGATTTCGACATTTTCTACTTTTTTTTTTAATTGAATTTTTTCATTAATTATTCGTAAAGTTAAAAGTCAAATAACTAATGGGTTTATTATTAAATGTGAATTTACACATCACAAACAATAATTAATCGTCGCCAAATGGTTTATTGAAAGTTTAAATTTTATTTAAAAATAAAAAAATCGCTAACATTGTATGTCAAAAGAAAAATGGATTCTGACTTAGTGATGCACGGAAATTCTGCTCGAGGGAATTATGGAACTAAATCTTGGATCAATCGCTGAAAAACAATTAAAGCATTGCTGGCAATTTTTGCTACAGTGGCAGCGGACTTCGTGTTGTCATAAATCGCGACAGCTCCCATAATCCATTTACCTTTTAACATTCACTTTTCGCGATCATCTTTTACAAATTTTAACCTGTCTGAAAATCATTTGACGACGTTTAATTATTGTTTGTGATGAGTAGATTCATATTTAATAATAAACTAGTTCAGTTCACTTGACCTTTAATGTATCGGCACAGATAAAATTAGAATGATAATTATGTAGTAACTATTTGAAATGGGTTTTGAAGTTCTGTCATGTAATGCAGAACTGAATTTCTTGTGACATCATGTTGAGCATATTTTTTTTTGCATAAATTAGTTGAAACTCGTGCTGCGTATTTTGGATGTGTTTTTCAAACACACAGTTAAATATAGTGATGTAGTTATACACAAATAGCAAATAACAACATTATCCAATCAGTAATCTAAAACCAGTTTTTATCTATCAAAAACCTATTTTCAGAAATCTTGTAAAAAAAAATTAATTAGATGATAAAATTCGTGGAAAGTACATCACTCTCGAGTTGTAATTACCCAGCAACACGACAGGTGATAGCATCTCAGACACCATGTGCCCCTGATGGATGACAGAATTTGAAGAATTGCGCCATCTTGACCTTTGTACTCACTGATGCCTTTATTAAATTGAAAAAAAAAACAAGTTTCAGAATCTGATTGATATCTTCATAACTTTCACTAAAAAGATGACGAAATTAATTTTTTTTTTTTTTTTTAAACTTGAGAATATTTTTTAAAAATTTTATTGAATTGAAAATCGTATATTTTTAGAGGTCAGGCGTGAAAATAAAATGTTAAAAAAATTAAAAGTGACCAGGAAGTGGTTGGAGTGTTTTTACGGTTGCTACTGCTATTTCAATACAATTTGCAAGAATGAGAGCAGAAGTTGCTTAATCCTCTTTTTTGACTCAATAAACTTCACCTTATTAAAAACAACTTCCCTTTTCTACTGATGCACGCCCTCTAGTGTCGATATTTAAGTGATGTTTAAGATTTTATCTGCTTTTTACTGGAGTTACAGAAATTATAGCCTGTTAAAATTCTAAATGGTTGTTTGGATAAATGGTTCAGGACAAAAATGCCTGAAATATTATTATTATTTTTTTAAAACTTTATAATAAAAGTTTAAAAAATGATTGATTTTTATTTTATGTTTGAATAAGGAAATAAAATGACTTGTAATATGGCAGAATAACAATTAAAAAACAGAAAATTATATAATGAAAAAAAATTGTAAAATAAAGTTGTTTCACAATCAACTCATCAAAAAGCAACATTGTTATAATAATGAAGAATTCATAAAACATTGATGCAACTTTAAACAAAATCAAAAATTGCTGTTACAACAATGAAAAAACCAGAAAAGAATATTATAAAAATAATGCTTTTACAATTTCTCAGAACTTGCAATTATACATATATACAGTATATATATTTTTTCAATTTGATTTGATGGTCACGAACAAAACTAATAACTCAGAAACTCACGTAGTTACGTAGTTTGTTACGTACAGCAATGTAGTCAATTTCTAAGTAAGTTTAAAAATAATGTAATTGATCCTTAGAAAATTCGATATGTCAGAAGCGATGTGCGTCACTTGAGGTTTTCTTAATCGATGATGAAAAACTTAATACTATACCGGTACATGATTTAACATTCTAAATAATACAGTAAAGTAGTAAAAGATTTATGATTGACATAGTTACTGCAATTTGAATTTATTACCAGCTTGTTATTGGAGAAGCTGAAAAATTGCCATTGATTATTCTAACCAGTTCAGGCAAATTAAGTCTCTGCACGCATCTAAATTTATCTTATTACGCATAACAAAGTTTTAAATATTTATCACAATTTCATCCTTATTTATTATCACCAGGAGTAACTAAAGACAGAAGTATGTCACTTATTTACTAAAATTAAAAATCTTGTCACTGACGACCCTGCAAGATGCTGCTACCTGGTGGTAAAAAGGGAAAAGCCTGTGGCTTCACATGTGGCCTTCTTGGGAATAAAAACCGTTTGCAATTCGCAGGGTAATTCGACTAGATTCCAAACGTGATGACCCATTAGGCTATCATAGTCCTTTTTCATTGCCTTTTTCCATTCTGAAGCATTTAGATGACTTGTAGTTATTTTACTGATTTTGGATTTGGAAACTTCATTTCTTTGCATCTAATTTACATTGACGCAAATACGTGTTCACATTGACGCAAATTCAAGGCAAATTTTCGTGCAAAACGTTCGCGACAAATGTTGTTATGTAGGAATGAGAAATAAAACTTCTGAACCAAGAAAAGTGACATGTTTAATAAATTTTTAAATGAGCAAGAAGAATATCACATTGTCCTTACGCAGTAACAATAATTCTGTGGTGAGAAATTATTAGAAAAAAAAGGGTTGAAAAAGCTTACGTGACTATACAACTGTAGGGTTATATCATTATTATTCATTATTATTTTATTATCATAGTTAATTATTATGATGATTTTTGTATCATAAAATTGATTTTTGGAGCATTAAGAAGTTCTGTCTGGATGATGAATGAATTTGCCTTCGGTAAGAAATCTGTCTTTTCCCATTCACTTCAGAATTATAACAAGGACCTTTTTTGTTTTTGTTCACAATTATCAAGAAATATTTTTAACCATTTTTATATATATAATAATAATATGTATAAGAATACAAAATATTGCTCAAGTTTTTCTTCACTTTTTTTTAACCTTCAAAATGTTAAAATTTAAAATTTCAATACTTTTTATCCCTAGTCATTTGATTCACAGTTTACGCCAAAAATTGGCTGAGTAAAAATTTTGTAACATTTTAATCTTTTTTTTAATCATAAAACATAAACTAAATGTTTTACCAGTTTTTGTTTTCGGAGTTTTCGCTGAGATCGAAAAGCAGATGACCAATAGCATTGTTAAAGCAGAAAACCAACAATAATTATGTAATTTAGCATCCAACAATAAATAGCATTTCCATTGCATTATTGTTTTCGAGCAAATTCTAGTCATAAAGCAACACAAGATGTCGCTTTCAGTTTCACCTTGTTTATCTTTCTGACGTCACTAGTTTTTGAAATCAGCGAAAACTCCACAAACATTTCATAGAAAATAAATGAAACTACAATCGAATGAAAAAATTAATAATAAATTTCAAAAAAAGATCAATAACTAATTAATAGGCCTCTTTTTTTATATATCACACTTTGAGCTGATCACAGGTTAAAGCACTCTTCAATAACAAGCACCTATCTTTTTTTTTTTCTCTTTTAGACTTTTACACTTTTACAGAATATCTATAAAGGAAAAAAAATACCCAAAAATAATACACAAAAGATAATTTTCATGTACTTATCTACCAAATATCAACCCTTTAATTCATTTATCACAATTTTTATTTATTTTTATTTATTTATTAATTTCTTCATCTTTAACTTTTTTAACATTTCCTAACTTTTATTTTTTTTGACTAATCTGAAAAACTCAGATTATACAAAAAAAGCATTTAAAAAAAATATATCACAGTCAAAAGTGATTTTTTTTTAATAATATTTTTTTGTATTTTTTTATATATTTTTTTTTATAATTTTTTTAAAATTTCCCTTTAAAGGAAATAATAAAATATCACTTACTAAATCCATCTGGGTTACTTTTACAATTAAATTAATACAAAAAAAAAAAGGAAAAAAAATTATAATTTCACTTTTTTTCCCCAGAAAATGTGAAAAATAAAATGAAAAAAACCCAAATGGCAGTTGATTGGACACTTTAATATCGCAACACTTCTTTCATCTCTTAAATGCTACTTAAACTAACTGTAAGCTGCCTCAAATCTACTTTTTTTCTGCTAATGAAAGACAGAGCGATGGATTGAAATAAAATCACCACGACTTTAGTCCCAGACTAGTTAAATATCTTGATTTAAATGATACACGAAGCGAATTACATGAATTACGAGCGCCATCTTGCGAAAGAAACGGCATTTTCGCTATTTT